>VDFB02388071.1:0-28854 GCA_007258455.2 Sequoia sempervirens | reverse complement strand
TATTCTATGATTATTATAATTGTTTAGGAATATCAATTGTTTGTATAATTTATATTATTATTATTATAATATTATCATCATAATAATTACTTGATGATAATTATAATAGTATTAAAATTGGTATTTATATTTTCGATATTTATTTAGATATTCATTTTATTTATTTATTAGTATTTCAATATTTCATATTTGGGTATTACAATTTCAGGGGACATGACATATACCAAATGCCATATCAATATTTAAGGTTGTAAGACATATTTGAAGTTATTTCATTTAGATGATAATTTTATTTCATGTCTTAGATTTGATGTAATACTTGATTATTAAATGTTTATATTTAGAAATTTGTATGAGAAGAAAATTTTACTTAGAAGGTTTATTCAGATTCAAAGAAAGATAAATTTGAATTATTACTTTTATACGAGCTTAAGTTATTGCTTCATTCTATATTTATGCAAAGTGGGTAATGTTATTTGAGGGAATCAACAATATCATTAACCCAAAACTAAAATATTTGTGTGCAATTCTCATTCCTCCATTAAGTTAATTACTAATTCAATCTAAGCATATGTGAAAAGTTATAATTTTGTTTAAATGATTTTTCATAACATTTACCCAATGATTAAACGATGAAGTAGGCATATTCTCTCTCTTCATTAGATTGATAATTTAGTACTTCTTGCACTTATAAAAGGTTACTTATAAGAATACACTATAAAGGTAAAACAGGCAGAAGTGGTATTTTGAATATATACAAGTTTAATGCTGGTAAAATATAAGAAAGAAGAAACATTTAGTGCAAAAAGTTTGAATGAAAGATTTGTATCTATTTTATTTGTGGCAATTTTGTAGTTGATGATTCCATGTGATAGTATGAAATGAGATGGCACATAGTTAGTTTCCTTTTCATGTATTTTTGTTCCTACATAGTTAAAAAAATTAATGGACATACATAAGAAATGGTATAGGTTTTATTAAAAAGTGGAAGTAGGTGTTGGAGAGGAATTGTAAATGAGAATATAAGAATGGTAGCATGTTACTGCAAGAATGTGAATTTGCATGCACTGCACTTGGTCGAAATGCCACATGGTCAATTCAACCTATGTTCAAGTACAAACAAATTGTCATGTATCTCTTTTGAGTATGCATCATTTGAAAGAAAGCTGTATAAAATAAAGTTGATCTCTAAATTTATTACTATGAAGCAAATCTGGAACTGGTAAAAGAGTTAAAAACTACAAAAAATAGATTATCTGCTTGGATCAAAACCATAGTGGTTTTGAAACGAAGGCTTATAACTAAATGAAAATTTTAAAAAATATTGAAAACTAAAAACAATTCAAATGAAGTATGTTAATATTTAGAGATTACCTATATAAATCTTCAAAATGAAGATGAGTTTTCAATGTAAATAAATAAAAAACCAAAGATCCTAAACTCATTAGCAAACTTATTGAGCTCCAATCATAACTATTACCTTTATTTTTTGCTTTTTTATTTAAAAAATGAAACCATCAATATTGTAACAATTGAATTCAATCATACACAAATTAGCAAGGTATAACAGCTAGTTTGGTATAATACATTATAATAAGATAAAACAAACAATTTATATGCTGTCCAACATAAATTTCTAGATTTTTAATTTTATTGATCAAGGCACTTTTATTAACCAGGTGTGAAGCTGAATAAAATTAGTAACCTAGCACTGAATAACTTAGAATCAAATTGCAAGTTAGAATTCCTACAACCACCATGGCTTTCTTGTGAAGATAAGTGTGCACAAACCAACCCCTTATCAAAAGCTCAAACAAGTGACATAATATTATTGAAGAAATGAATTTTATTATTCAAGAAATTCATATATTCAAAGAAAACAAGGATTGCATAAGCATAACAAGATGGTTATGAGAAAAATATTCCCTAAAAAGGCCATGAAAAATGATGTAATCACTCAACATTATTGACAAACTAGGAAGCTTGGCTTAAACGAGGAGAGCCACTTGTTTTCTTTTGCAGATTTATTAAATTTATATAGATGTATTAAGGCTAAATATTTTCTTATAAAATATGACTATCGGTGGTCTTAAGAGCATTTGGGCTTGTTGCCATGGGTCTTTATGTTGGCATAGCAGGGGCAGAGCTCTTTGTTCCCATATGTCCTTGGGGCAACACAATTGCATCTGGAACAGCATGTACCACAGGCTCTCAAACACCGGTCATTCAAAGATGCTACTAATTAATATTCTTCTCAATCTATAATCTGTTAAGGTAGGTTTCATTGTCTTGAAATCTCACTGAAAGAAGATTTTCAATTCTCTTTTCTGACTCCTTATTTCTTAAAGATGGATCATGGTGAAATGTTTTATAATTTGATGTTTGAGAATTTCAATATAAGTAATATAGTATCTTCTAAAATTATCATTTTCATGTAAAGATAAACCCACCTCAACTGGAACATAAAAATATTGCCAAAATTAAGTTCAGATTTAGACATCTCAAAACATCAATGAATTTAGAAGTTGGGAGGTCTATTCTCATAAATACTGGAATGGTGCCTGGATTAGTGATTGAAGACTACACAAGTTCGCATGGATGTATCTTAGTAACCACATCTAAATTTTAAGATAACATACTATACCTTCTTGGAAAGACTGATTAAAAGAGCTGAAAATGTGCAACAGGAGAAAAAGTTAAAAATAGAAACAAATCATTTTCAGTGTGATAGACACAAAAAGGTTGTTACTGTATATTATTCCATACCCTTTGAAAACGACCTTGTGTGGACTATGCAAATTGGTGTAGGAACATCAAGAAAAAAAATGGTATGAAAGCATTATGCTTTCCCACTAGGAATTTACAAAATATATTAATTTACAATAATTAATTTTTTTCTTTTAAAATAAAATTAACAAAAACTGTAATGGTAGAAACCATTGTAAGTTCTTATTAAAAGAAAGAACTTGGGTTTGATGTTCAGGAGTGATCAAAATTGGTCCCTAATTTGAATTTCTGATCTAGATTAAAATTAAAGAGATGATGTCATGTAAAACACAAGTACCCAGAAAAAAAAAAACAGAAGGAGAAAATTCTATTCAGATTGGTGTCAAATCGGTACAGAATTAGAAACTTGGTTGTTATGCTTATCTGACTGGAGTCTGTGTTCATCAAATGGCTGGGCAACATCCAAAGCTAAAACTTTCAAATGCCTTTGAAGGCAACTCTGTGTTCCATTTTGTTTCTTCTTCTGAGAAACCTCAACTATTGACTTTGCGTATCCTATTTTTATCTGCATTAAATGTTGTCTGATACTAGATCAAGGCTGCAAGGAACAAAACGAAACAATGGAAAGTTTGATTGAAGCAGCCATCTCCAAAATTCTTCTGTACTTTATACTGCAGCTTCAAATGAGAAAATGAGGATGTTAGACAGTTCAAAAAATTAGCCATGCAGGTACAAATATAATAACAAGCTCTTCTGCAAATAATGCACATTCATGACTCCATTAAACATTCCCCATTCTTAGAAATAACAATGCACAGAAACAAAACATGCTCAATAGATCTGTCCTACATATAAAATGTTGAGAGATGAGATGAATAAAACTATTTTCGTTGATTTCACAAGTTCTTCAGAGATGGTCTTTCCCAGAACTCATTTAGGAAGGTCTCTGTTTACAATTAAGTTAACTTGTACAATGTTCCTGTGATTTATTTGGCAAAGATATGATAAGGGAAACAAAACATGCACAATATTTTTGTCTTATAAATAATACCTTGAAAAGGATGAGATGAATCAAAACATACAAGCTAATGATGGTCGACCTTGCCTGCAAATAAAAGATTTGAGCCAATTTTCCATTCCATGTGACCCTTCAAATACTAAGGCATATCCTATTTCCAAAAGAAAATATTACAGACTAAATAATAGAAGAAAGAAAATATTTCCACGAGATATAGTTTTACTTTGAAGGCTAAGACAAGATATTAAATATGCCCAGAGATGCCTTACCTGATTTTGGGGAATACAATAACATACAAACAATCAAAACCAGAAACAAAACATCTTGAAGGCATTATTGAGATTGCCTGCATACAAATGCCTGAGACATAACCAAAGATGGCGGCACTTAACTCAAATATTCAATATAAATTAAAAATATATATCACACAAAAATATATAATTTGTTGTTATGTAATTAGTTTTCTTTCCAAACCCTAAAATGAAGATAAAAATTTACATAGAAATTCAGCTTGCCTCATGACATTAGAACAGGGTATGGATGACCAAGATTCTCATGAAGAGAGAATTTTTACCTAATGTATGAATTCTAAACTGTCTAATGACATTTTAGATTCTCCATTCTTTTGATGAGAGACTTTGGATATTTTGCCTCATTAACTTAGAGCTACTTCATGGCCTGTGTCAGTCAGACTGGATGGCCTCCCCATGGCAAACCTGCTTTGTTGAATAACATTCTTATGTATAAATAATTGTTGTACCGAGATAAAACCTCACTAAAAAATGACTGAACCCACCACTTCTGAATTTACCCCAATGCCTCAGAAAAAAATAGTGCAATTTCACAAAACAACAATTTTCTAAAATAAAGAGAACCCTTCACATGCCACAACAATCAATCAGCCTTGAAAACCAAACAAAAGAAAGCACTCATATAAACCGAGAAGAATAATTGCACTCACGTATCTTGAGCTGTCTCCACTTAAGTCGAAGAAATTATTGTGCTTGAAGTACTTAGGCAGCAAGTCGCGTGCGAATTCGGGCGGATTCCAGACAATGAAAATGTTATTTGAGGGGCTCCAAGAGACTATCGAATCCGTGGAGGTGTCGTCCACCATGTCATATGTCTTCGTCAGGAATGGAGGCGGCGCATTGCCTCCACTGTTATTCTGCTGCTGCGATCCATCCATGCCGACCCTTCTCCCCCAACTCGAACCCACAACCTAATCACGCCTAAATGAAGACGTCTCTTCCAGATTCACATAGCTCTGCTGTAGGAAGAGATTCGGTCACATCTTGGTTAGTTTTGTTCCTTCCTAGTTTTCTAATTAGCTGAAGCTAGGTATGAATTCTATTTAAACCCTACCACAGAATTTTTCAAATGAAAACTAATACTCATCTACTCCGCTGCTGTCGCCAATCTATTCACAATGGAAAATGAAAAAGGACCTTCAAACAGTCCTGGGAACTGGGATTTGATCTCATAGATTTGCCAAAGAACTAATTTTTTTGCAAGCCATTTGTCAAAAAAATATAAATGCAACCATCATTTATCCGCCAGATAAGGATGCCATCCATTTAAACACCACAGAAGAAACAATCTGCATCACCATTAAAATGGTGCCATCGAAAAGCAGTTGGTTTCTGAGGAAACGAATGGGAACTTCTCTCTCAGAAATGGTTGCAGAACAAACCACAAATGGCAAGTTCAACTGTTTTCATCATGGAGTTAAAAGTCATATATGGAGACAGTTTTCCTCAAAGTGCATTCATATATAGCTCATCTGGCTTAACTAAGATATAATTTTTAAATCATTTTGATTCTCTTTGTTTGACATGCTTGTTTACCACATTGTAAATAAGTAAACATAATAAAGTCTAAAGTTATAAAACAAAGAATTAAAATCTAATTTAAAAGGGATTGTAATCATTTATAAGTTTTGCATAAAACATCTAAAAGAATTATAAAGGCTTTAACAAAATTATTAATATGTATAATAGTATTTATTTAAGAGTGTCATGATTAATTGATATAATATTTATAAATTGTTGAATTGTGATGTATGATTATTAAGTACAATTCACGTTCAACTCAACAAGGTTTATTCTACTAGTATCACAAGTAGCATTTTGTGCAACTTACATTACCCTATTTTTTATCAAACAAAATTATATTCTTTATCTGTTGAATCGTCTAATGATAAGGACATGGATTACTAATAGTAGCACAAAAAGTTGTAATTGATGCACCTAAGGTTTGGCCTTACACTTGATGAGTTCAGATAAAGTGTATATAAAGTGGCAAATTTTTTTTTCTTGGATTGCAGGAATTGAGTAATGATTATTTTTAGCACAAATGCTTCATAGTAAAAATTTAAATGAATTGGTACTACACTTGCAAAAGCAAAGTTCTAATAAGAGGGTTAGACCCTACCATGATATTTTCTATCCAAGATGAAGACTTCCCATGCCCTTTGTTCCATATTTCCTTTTTGTATCCTTCTTCTCTTTCTTCCTCCACCTACAATTTGATACCAAATGTCATGCTTATTTTTTATCATGACTAAACAATAATGCAACCACCAATTTTTTGGAGAATATTTTGCTTACCTAGAAACTTAGTTAAGAATTCTACTTCACAAACACGCTTTTAGAAAATTTGTTTTATACTGAGTTTGGTTGAGTCTTTCCATGTTTGGTTTAGTCTATTGGGTATTTAATGCTAAGCTCATAGTGTTGGAACCTTGCTCTAATACCAAATGAAAATTCTAAAAACATATCCAAAATAATCCAAGAGAAAAAATCCCCTTGTCCACTCAAGGAAAAAGAATAAATAAAACTTAGGAGAAAAGAAACTATGATGCAAGAAGCAAACTCCTCTCGCTTCTCAGACAACTTAATCACAAATCACAATAACAGACAAACAATACTCTACCCTAAAGATAGCAACAACTAGATACTCAATCGAAAACTACACACTTAGCCAATTCACAACCTTTAAATTGACAATTTCTTTGCTCAATTTTAACCAACTCAAATGAACTCAATCATAATGGAGACAAATTCATGTTATTTCACCAATTAACCTTTCACATACAATTTTGATTACATACAATATTTCAAAGGCAATTTAATCATATTCACGTGATCTTGACACTTACAATCTGCCAGTTTTATTGGTTTCCTATTACCATTTCTTTGTCCTGATACCTTCCTTTTCTCTCCGCTCCTTCATTCCTCACACATTTTCTTCTGTCTATAGCATTAATCCTTTCCAAAACTGCAATCTAATATTTTTATTTTAAATTCTACCACTCCTATGGGACGAAACCCCCTCTTACATTCTTCCTGCACATTTTCTTTCTTATCTGGTCGACCCTTCACTTCTCACGACCTTCCCTCCATCCTTTTTCTTTTTGTCTTCATGCATTATGTTTTATTGAACTCCCAAACTGTCTTTCTCATAGTCGCATCCCCTCTACTGGCAATTCCAATTTGCAATTTTATTTGTCTTCAAACCAAATGGTGCGCTCTCCTTTTCATCACGCCCCTATCATAAGCAAATTTGTTTTGAAGGAACTCCTAACTCCACTGCTTTCTTCTAAGTTTCATGCAGCTCTCCCTTTTTCTCACGTGTTGCCCCAATCTACACTTTAAAACTGTAAATATGCCATTTCATTGGCACAACACCAATTCACCCATGTGCAGCCCCTTCAACCTCTGTTCTTTTCTTTTAATTTATTCACTTCACAACCTTTATCTTATTTGCAACTGCCCCTAACTCCTCTATCTATCTTTTAGCGCAGCCTCCTTTGGTTTCAATGTTTCCCTCCCTTTGTTTTCCACGCAGCCTCTCCATCTCATAGTGTTATATGCATTTTTTTTATGAATGCATTCCTCCTCTTGATGTACGGACCCCACAACATGGTCTATGTTCTTTCAACTTTCATGCTTGTCTTTACATCTACCACGACCCCTTCACTTCCTCTGTCTTTTGGATTTTAAAATATAATTTTCTTGATAAAATTTTCATTGGGTGTCCCTCTATATTTTCCACAATCTGCCTGTAAATATTTGTATTAAATATAATTTCCATTTTTGCAATTTGGATTGAATGAAAATTATCATTGTTCGTTCATATTGAGAAAAATGATAAACCATGGAATAAGATAGTACACAACATAATCAAATTTTAAAAGAAATCAAACTGAGATATTTTGTCAATTGAAAATGACAAAATATCACTTCATCGAACACTCCAAACTACAAATCAAAAGGTTTATTGCCAAGCCAAAAATGAAAATCAAATTGAAAATTAATTTGGTTGATGTTGATTACCATAAGCTCGGGATGCTCCTGCATTAGACACACCAGGTAGAAAGATTGTGAGAATAGACTCACAATGGTGGAGTTGAGTAGTTGCACTACACTTCCAAGTTGCCATCAACCTGTAGCGAACTCCTTTGTTATCCAAACTACTCAAAATTAATCTTTTTTCTGCTTTTTTCAACATCGTACCAAAACACACACCACCTCCTTCCAACAACACTACCTCTTCCTCCTTTTCCCCCTTGTGGAATCATGTCCACCATAGCCCAACATCCTCTGCCAAATACTTTGCACTCTTTTCTCCTCCTTCATGGGTTCAAACCCACCTTTGACCAACCACCTTCACCAAAATCCTGCAACATCGTCCATAATCTCTACTAGCAAATATGTAGCATCTTCAACACACTCTTGTTTTCTATCCATCTCACCTTCAATCATATTATCTGAAACCAAAGTAACATCATAAAATTGATTTACCTCATCTTCATTCACAGTTGCAACATCAAATTTCACTGTGACATCTTCTACCTCCTCGTTAGCTACAACTTCTCGCTCTTCTCCTTTCGCTTTGACATCCACTCCTCCTCAATCATTAACATTTGTGATAACAAATCTACTTCACCTTCGCCATTTGTTGTGACCTCTTCGCTACTTGCTTCATTCTTTTTTGCTTTTACCTTCATGCCTTCCTCATGACATGTCTCCACTGCAACTTCTTCATCTGCATGGGTAGGGGTTTCTTTCACATCATCCTCCATCCAACTCAGGCTGCAATACTCTTTACCTTTGTCATCTTTCTTCATTTCACTCTTCACCACTTTCATCTCACTTCTTCAAAAATTATTTTCCAATTTCTCGAGCCTTACCTCAATCTTTCCTACATCACGAACCATCTGCTCCACCTTCTCAAAATTTTCATTCTCCACATTCTCCCAATACTACTCCCAAAATAGTATTCACACAGGTCTTCTCATGGTTCATCCCATCTTGTCTACTGTAATCTTCCACAATTCTTACCTCATGCAATCTGCCATCACACTCAATTTGCAAAATAAATTCTTTCGCGATTTCAAGCTCTCTGCTGCTTAGGACTCCTCTTACTTGCAATAGCCCTCATGAGCTTCTTCTCTACTGCCTTCTCACTTTCCTCTACCCATCGGTCCTTGCATAAGTTGCCTTACGTTCGATATCTTCTTATACACTCAAAACCCCTGGGTCTGATACCAATTGATGCAAGAAGAAAACTTCTCTTGCTTCTCAGACAACTTAATCACATCTCACAATAACAGATAAACAATACTCTACCCCAAAGATTGCAACAACTAGATACTCAATCAAAAACTACACATTCACAACCAATTCACAACCTTTAAATTGACAATTTCTTTTGTCAATTTTAACCAACTCAAATCAACTCAATCATAATGGAGACAAATTCATTTCTTTTCATCAATTAACCTTTCACATATAATTTTGATTACATACAATATTTCAGAGGCCATTTAATCATATTCACATGATCTTGACACTTACAATCTGCCAGTTTTATTGGTTTCCTATTACCATTTCTTTGTCCCGACACCTTCCTCTTCTCTCTACTCCTTCATTACTCACACATTTGCTTCTCTGTGTAGCATTAATCCTTTCCAAAACTGCAATCTAATCTTTTTATTTTAAATTCTACCACTCCTATGGAGCGCAACCCCATCTTACATTCTTTCTGCACATTTTCTTTCTTATCTGGTCGACCCTTCACTTCTTAGGACCTTCCCTCCATCCTTTTGCTTTTTGTCTTCATGCATTATGTTTTATTGAACTCCCAAACTGTCTTGCTCCCAGTCACGTCCCCTCCACTGGCAATTCCAATCTACAATTTTATTTTTCTTCAAACTAAATGGTGCACTCTCTCCTTTTCATCACACCCCTATCATAAGCAACTTTGTTTTGAAGGCACTCCTAAATCCACTGTTTTCTTCTAAGTTTCATGCAATCCTCCCCTTTTCTCACGTGTTTCCCTAATCTGCGCTTAAAAACTGTAAATATGCCATTTCATTGGCACAATGCCAATTCACCCTTGTGCAACCCCTTCGAACTATGTTCTTTTCTTTTAATTTATTCACTTCACAACCTTTATCTTATTTGCAATAGCCCCTAACTCCTCTCTCTATCTTTTAGCATAGCCTCCTTTGGTTTCAATGCTTCCCTCCCTTTGTTTTCCATGCAACCTCTCCATCTCATAGTGTTATCTGCAATTTTTTTTATGAATGTATTCCTCCTCTTGTTGTGTGGACCCCACAATATGCTCTATGTCCTTTCACCTTTCATGCTTGTCTTTACATCTGCCACAACCCCTTCAATTCCTTTGTCTTTTGGATTTTAAAACGTAATTTTCTTGATAAAATTTTCACTAGGTGTCCCTTCGTATTTTCCACAATCTGCCTCTAAATATTTGTATTAAATATAATTTCCCTTTTTGCAAACTGGATTGAATGATAATTATCATAGTTTGTTCATATTAAGAAAAATGATAAACCATGGAATAAGATAGTGCACAACATAATTGAATTTTAAAAGAAATTGAACTGAGATATTTTGTCAATTGAAAATGACAAAATATCATTTCATCCAACACTCCAAATTATAGATCCGAAGGTTTATTGCCAAGCCATAATTGAAAAATTAATTTGGTTGATGCTAATTACCATAAGCCCGGGATGCTCCTGCATCAAACTACCTCTCCTAACCACCTAAACCAATCCAACCAATTCCAATTTTTGCCACCATTAAGAAATGAAATTTTTAAGTGGGTTCTAAACACTATTAATAGTATTTTCTAAGATAAAATAACCCCTAACCTATAAGTCTATCATCTAGGGAAATTTTTAGACTATTAAAACATAATTCAAACCACATAAAGAACTATATAAATCATAAAATAAATAATCATACTAAAAACAACCATCATCTAGTAATAAATATGATAATAAAAACATAAGACTATAAGAAAAACATCTATGTATATGAAACAATTGTCACCCATAAAGATCTTGTAACACACAAAAATATGAGTCATGATAACATCAAGAGACATAGAGTAAATTTGAAACATAACACATGTAAAGTGCCTTGGCAAAATTGATCCAAAAACACTAATTTTCTGCCCTTGGAATTTTGACAAACACTTTGCTTGCAACTTCCAACTTGCTGATAATAAGTTTCAGATTGTATTTGAAATGCTTTTGATGAATACAAATGCAATACAATTGATTCCCAAATATTTCCAAGCATCTAGCAATGTCCTAAGATGATGTGCAATGTGTTTTTGTACCTTTCGAATGCACAAACATGAAAATCTGATATAAAAAGTAAACCTACAGCCAAGGAACATTTCTACAAACATTTGGCATGCAAACTAGTTTAATACAATGCAACTATATATGAGAGACATTTTGACAAATAGTTGGCAAGTAAACTCCTTATCACTCCAACTTGGTATTGAGAATATATGAAAGGAATTACAAGCTGTTCAAGAGTTGCAATCAGACCTTATACAATGGACTTTAACTCACTAATACTATATGCTAATGACTGAAACTCAATGCTTAATTGCTATGACTGAATTTACATTGCATAAGCAAATTTATTGCTTTCTAGATGACTGAAATTACATTTATGATATGCTGGTTACATTTGATATGAACTCTATATGACTAGACGACTGTAAATGCAATGCAACAAAATGTGGAACCTGGAAACTCTGTAGCAGCTACCATAAAATGATTCGATTCCCTTTATTGAAGATGTCAATGCCTTCAAGAATGCTGCACCAATACTCTTTGACCCCACACGACCCTTGGAGAATTTTATTGGAATTTTTACAGCCTTTCTAAACCAAAATCGCCCCTTCATAAGAGGGTCGCCCCTGCTTGCCTGGCAATATTTTAGAAAAATAAATACAGCCTCTAAACTCCTCAAATTTGTTATGAAAATGATTGCCAACACCAAAGGAAGCAATCCCTCAAGTGCCCACAAAATTATATCTCCTTATTGAAGAGCAACGAATGAAAATGTGATTTCTCTCATGGCTGATCTGCAGACTGGAACAAAATTGCAGACTTCAAATAACTTTCCAAACTCTTCCAAAAATGATTGCAATTAGCACAATGAGAAAGACTGAAGTATCTTCCTCCACTATCCAACTAGGGTTGGTGTTGCACAACCGAAATTGGCACTTAACCAGCTAGGTTTGGTCTTTCACAAACGAAGACTAGAAATCAATAAGCTAAGCATTCAGCTTCAGCAGTGTAGTAGAAAAGTGTTTGCAACTCAAGATGTCCAAATGCATAGCCAAAGCCTCTTTTTATACTTTTTCAACCTTATCACCTAGAGGCTTCTAGAAGATTCCTGTTTTATTCCTTAAGTGACTTTATTATTTTATTATAAGTCACTTAAGTCACTTTTTATTATTAAATTAATTAAATAATAAGTCATCCTTTTTGATATTTTATTTTTTTGAAATAACTTAAATAATTAATTTAATAACACCTCATGACTTAATTAAATCATCAATTAAGCTATCCTCATGAAATATCAATAATTTGGACAACTTAATTAAATAATTTAATTAAATCAGTATACCTCCAATTCGGGGACATGACAGTCTTCCCTTCCCAAAGATTGCTTGCCCTCAAGCAATCCGCACTGCTAATCCAACTCGACTGCCAAAACATCTGATGCCCGAATGGAGAATCCACTGCACCTGTCCACTAGCCACCTGGATCCCAAACCTATATATTTGACTCACCATGTTGACTCCAAAGACTGTGCTGGTGTGCCTCAAATGTCATATCCGGAAGTCCCTCCATCTCAACACCCATGGACTTCCACTGTGCAAAGTCATCAAGACCTCCCTTGGAAAGCAACTGCAATTTCCCTAACTCACTATCAGGAGTGAGAAGGATACTACCATGAATGCCATCCACTCCCTGAAAAGAAGTTGAACCCATATTGACATCCAATGTGCATGTCCTAGAAGAAATCAACTCCTTAACAAAGCTAACAAGGTGGTCATGATCTGAAAGAAGGTTCAAATAATTTGTCTTCATTATCTCCATACCTTCTTTGACAACTTGCAAATCATCAAGAGAAGACTCTGCTCCAATCCCCTTTTGTCTTCTCTCTAACTGAACTGCCCACAAATGTTCCTCAATTCTTTTGTGCATCTTGTCATGATGAGATAGGGTTGCAATAATATCATCCTCCTTCATTTTTAGCTTAGTCTCCAAGCTACGAACAACTTCAACCTCATATGAAGAAGTCTCAACCTGTCCTTGTTTCCTCTTGCCTGAAACCAAGCACATCTCATCATCCTCCTTAGAAGAACATGCATTTTTAGATTCAAGAAGTCTTCTAATGTTGTCAATCCTTTC
Source organism: Sequoia sempervirens (assembly GCA_007258455.2). NCBI lineage: Eukaryota > Viridiplantae > Streptophyta > Pinopsida > Cupressales > Cupressaceae > Sequoia > Sequoia sempervirens. The sequence goes on along the minus strand of VDFB02388071.1, from coordinate 15,352 downwards.
TTGCCTTGAAATGTTAATGAGAGTGACCTTTGCTTTGACTTCTTGAAGATGTCTTCTTGCATTGGCAGCCACCAACTTAGCCTCTTGGGCTTTCCTCATCCATTCTTTGATCATCTCTTCAGACCTCCTTACTTCTTCTATGCCAAAATAAACAAAATCAGTCCTTTTTTGCTTGATGTTTTCATGTCCAACAATTGGTGTATGGCTGCCATCCATGGTTGCTACCATGTCATTGGCTTGATCATGAACCAAGGCTCCTATCTCTTGAGAATGATGTGACATCATGCTGCTGTCTTCAAACCAATTTGTAATCATATCATGCCATTGTAGAGTGTCACCTTCATTATGTATAGTTGAATCACTAGTGGCTGCTCCACTAAGTAAAGGATCAACTATCTCAAACACCTCTACATTTTGAATCTTCAATGGATCTTCATTTATTAAACCACAATCTGATTCTTCACTCAATGAAACGTCACAAGAAAACTTATCTTCATGTAGCTGCTCCAAGTTGTCTTCCATCATCACTTGCTCTTCTTTACTCTTGAAGTCCTCATGAAGTGTCTTGTACTCCGCATCTTCCACTATGCGATTCTCCTTAGGACCAACAACAAGCTGATCACTAGCTGCTGAAAATTCACCATGGAGACTTTTAGATGTCTCACCATATTTCTTCATCCTCTTGTTCCATTCTTCAGCTATTTTATTCATCCTTTTCAAGCTTTGTTCTTGTTGTTCTAGCAAGGCATTCAAGATGTCATTCATCCTTGACTGCTCACATGTCATTGGACTTCTTGCTTGCTTGTGATAATATTCCGGATCCTCCATATACTCAACAAATGGAAGGTCATTTTTTATCCATTGTGGAAGTGCACGGTATTTTTGGAAAGCAATCTCTATTTCTTCTTTGGAGACCATTTCTTAACCAACAGAAATTCTGATCTGCAATCAAGTAGCTGAAACAAGTGCAATCTACCCAACAGGCTGGCAAGATTCTTGGCTCTGATACCACTGTAAAGTGCCTTGCCAAATCTGATCCAAAAACACTAATTTTCTACCCTTGGAATTTTGACAAACACTTTGCTTGCAACTTCCAACTTGCTGATAATAAGTTTCAGATTGTATTTGAAATGCTTTTGATGAATACAAATGCAATACAATTGATTCCCAAATGTTTCCAAGCATCTAGCAATGTCCTAAGATGATGTGCAATGTGTTTTTGTACCTTTCGAATGCATAAACATGAAAATCTGATATAAAAAGTAAACCTACAGCCAAGGAACATTTCTACAAACATTTGGCATGCAAACTAGTTTAATACAATGCAACTATATATGAGAGACATTTTGACAAATAGTTGGCAAGTAAACTCCTTATCACTCCAACTTGGTATTGAGAAGATATGAAAGGAATTACAAGCTGTTCAAGAGTTGCAATCAGACCTTATACAATGGACTTTAACTCACTAATACTATATGCTAATGACTGAAACTCAATGCTTAATTGCTATGACTGAATTTACATTGCATAAGCAAATTTATTGCTTTCTAGATGATGAAATTACATTTATGATATGCTGGTTACATTTGATATGAACTCTATATGACTAGATGACTGTAAATGCAATGCAACAAAATGTGGAACCTGGAAATTCTGTAGCAGCTACCATAAAATGATTCGATTCCCTTTATTGAAGATGTCAATGCCTTCAAGAATGCTGCACCAATACTCTTTGACCCCACACGACCCTTGGAGAATTTTATTGGAATTTTTACAGCCTTTCTAAACCAAAATCGCCCCTTCATAAGAGGGTCGCCCCTGCTTGCCTGGCAATATTTTAGAAAAATAAATACAGCCTCTAAACTCCTCAAATTTGTTATCAAAATGATTGCCAACACCAAAGGAAGCAATCCCTCAAGTGCCCACAAAATTATATCTCCTTATTGAAGAGCAACGAATGAAAATGTGATTTCTCTCATGGCTGATCTGCAGACTGGAACAAAATTGCAGACTTCAAATAACTTCCCAAACTCTTCCAAAAATGATTGCAATTAGCACAATGAGAAAGACTGAAGTATCTTCCTCCACTATCCAACTAGGGTTGGTGTTGCACAACCGAAATTGGCACTTAACCAGCTAGGTTTGGTCTTTCACAAACGAAGACTGAAATCAATAAGCTAAGCATTCAGCTTCAGCAGTGTAGTAGAAAAGTGTTTGCAACTCAAGATGTCCAAATGCATAGCCAAAGCCTCTTTTTATACTTTTTCAACCTTATCACCTAGAGGCTTCTAGAAGATTCCTGTTTTATTCCTTAAGTGACTTTATTATTTTATTATAAGTCACTTAAGTCACTTTTTATTATTAAATTAATTAAATAATAAGTCATCCTTTTTGATATTTTATTTTTTTGAAATAACTTAAATAATTAATTTAATAACACCTCATGACTTAATTAAATCATCAATTAAGCTATCCTCATGAAATATCAATAATTTGGACAACTTAATTAAATAATTTAATTAAATCAGTATACCTCCAATTCGGGGACATGACAGTCTTCCCTTCCCAAAGATTGCTTGCCCTCAAGCAATCCGCACTGCTAATCCAACTCGACTGCCAAAACATCTGATGCCCGAATGGAGAATCCACTGCACCTGTCCACTAGCCACCTGGATCCCAAACCTATATATTTGACTCACCATGTTGACTCCAAAGACTGTGCTGGTGTGCCTCAAATGTCATATCCGGAAGTCCCTCCATCTCAACACCCATGGACTTCCACTGTGCAAAGTCATCAAGACCTCCCTTGGAAAGCAACTGCAATTTCCCTAACTCACTATCAGGAGTGAGAAGGATACTACCATGAATGCCATCCACTCCCTGAAAAGAAGTTGAACCCATATTGACATCCAATGTGCATGTCCTAGAAGAAATCAACTCCTTAACAAAGCTAACAAGGTGGTCATGATCTGAAAGAAGGTTCAAATAATTTGTCTTCATTATCTCCATACCTTCTTTGACAACTTGCAAATCATCAAGAGAAGACTCTGCTCCAATCCCCTTTCGTCTTCTCTCTAATTGAACTGCCCACAAATGTTCCTCAATTCTTTTGTGCATCTTGTCATGATGAGATAGGGTTGCAATAATATCATCTCACATTCTCCCACCTAGGATTGGACTTCCTCCTGGAAAACCTCAAAGGTGAGAATATGTGTGCTCACTCGATAATAAACATTTAATTAATCCAAGCCATTTAATAACAATTTTTTCAGAAGAATGCTTCAAGACATACAAATCTAGACCTTACACTCCCCTCCCCTTAGATTCTAACTTTCTGTTGGAAGTCACTAAGGTTTAGGGAAATTTTTTGCTCATACCATACATATTTGTAGACACACTACTTCATTTATGCTAAGACTCAACTATGTTAACAATATTTTGAATTTGCTTTTACCATACAAATAATTAGAGCAAGCTCTATAATCAAATACATCAACACAACTCAAGGGAGTTAATTTTATATACATTACACTCATAATAGTAAAATAAGTAAAACAATGTTAGACATATAGATGTCATATTCACATTACTTCCCATTTAATTCTATGATTATTAAAATATATGCTACACATATATGCCAAATTCACATCAATCATCACTAATTATACAATTCTATACAACAATTCACAACAACATGCTTATCATGTTCTCAAATCACTTTATATCTCAAGAAAACACTCACTTCCTTTTATTATAATAATTTCTATCACTAATTCTCAAGTATTCCATATCACTTACATTGGTTCAAACCACACATGCCATAACTAACTCAAGACAAGCCCACCACAAGGTTCTCAAATGAGATTTATGAGGATGACCAATGCCAATACCATTGAAATGCCATATCACTATTATTTGAAATATCATGTTGTTGGAAACTCATTATGCCATCATTGAGTATTATGATAATATTAGGACAGATTGTATCGAGACCCCCTTCTTAAGACCCTTCCATAGATTTCTTAGAACCTTCCCCTTTTTTGTGTAATGGGGTTAGCTTACAAGAAAGAAGGTATACAAGAATCACACATAAGAACTAGGGGGAAATAGATTACAAACTCTCCCATGTCGGTCCCATTTGTGGCCCCATCCTCAATATAAATTTTATAGTGCATTCTGCAACCCCATATGACCTGCCATGGATCCCTCCTGAATATGGCAGTTTGCAACTTTCACATTACGCCACACATGCTAGTAGGACAAAATCATTAAGAAATCCTCATACCTTAAGAAAGGTAAAAACAAGATTCCAAAATTACAATAAAAGTCTCATAAAAGAGACATAAAGAATGATCAAGGAGCCAACAAGGAAACATCTCAACTTCATTCAACAAATTACACAAATAATTCCTTGAGGCAAAAACGACTATTACAAAATTTAACACAAGATAGATTGCTCAAGAGCCCAATACTACTGGCATAAATTTTGAAAGAAAAATAATCATCAATTAAATAATAATTAACAATAATACACCTTTCTCAAATTTGCACATTGCATCCACTATGTGACTTTTGAAAAGCCTCTCAAGGGGTGGAGGGGAATGGTGGTGTCAAACCACATATACATAATAGCTAGCAAGATCATGGTGGTCTCAAGCCACATAAGAATATAATATCATGGTAGTCTCAAACCACATAAGAGAAATAGTACCAAGGTGGTCTCAACCACAAAATATCCACATAGTAACCATGCCATGAAGAACAAGCATAGTCCCACACAACCTAAGACATATTAACCAATATATCCATAAATCATTTCTCTAGATATCTCACATAAAAGTCATCTTTAAACTCCAAAAATAATTTGATCCATCACAAAACTCTATCATTATCACTGCCAAGTTTGTTTCCTTTATGGTACTACAAAGATATCATCGTGATGTTACACTTGAATTATATGCCTTTATATTCTTTGTTGTAAATGTTTGGTGACAAAGTTAAAACAATCCCTCTTTTTTCATCACTGCTAATGACCCCTATTTGTTGAACCTTATTCTTAGGCTAATAGAACATGATGGTATCATGTACCCATGAACTGTATCCAATATTCATGCCACTGAACATCCAATATTTGTAGATCAGGTAGAATAAATGGCACACAAGGGTTCATCCTCAACCGATGGAATAAAAATCAAGGGAAAAGGTCTTGCACTATGGATCAACAAGTGTGATCCTACCAAGCGGGGGAGTAGAACCAACTCAATGTCCAAGAGAATTCATAATTTTTTGATATCAATCCTTTGTCTAGCTCAGGGAGAACATCAAGGATAAATTACAATGTTCCAATGAACAAACCTTTCCCTTGACCCCGAATTATACTAGCGGACCCTTCTCCAATTGGAGTGGTCGAGACTAGGGAATACACTAACATAATCAAACATGCTCAACAACAAAACATTCTATATTTAAATTTAAATTTACATCACACGTAATTAACACAAGGGTATGCATAAGGAAATTGAAATCGTCTATGATAACAATTCTAGCAATCTTCATGAGAAGGTTTTAGACATGCTTGTGAGGGTGTTAGAGCAACCTTTTAAATTGGGGGTTTTAATCTTGTCTAAATTCAAATAAGGGGTATTTGCATGTTGAAACTTCCACCTCTTATGATCTTGGTTGTACAGTTAATTCACTATTACAGAACATATAATTGGATGGCAAATCAGGGTTGTGTTCACCTTCAAGCCTTCGTCCCTTATGATCACAATACTCTAAATTCAATTCAAAGGGTTGCATCTTGAATATCATTCGAACAAAATGCTGAGGGAAATAAAATAATCTCAAAAATTATTTGAAAGTGCCAAAATTCGGCCTAGACATGCATATCAATAATTTGGTAATGTGAGTTTTATAAAAATCAAACATTTTGTGTGATGCAAGGATACAATCATTTCTTAAAGCTAGCTGAAATCTCTTCATACCAAGCACAAAGTATAACTATTGTGGGTGATTAATGCGGCTAATCGTTATTTTCATTGTTTAAATGATGCATGACTATTTAGTTTCAATATAACCAAAAGTCCATTACTGATGAACAATTTTTCTGTCTGAATTAGATTGGAGAAGAAGTTATCCATCCACAAGTGATGAGGTTGTTGTTTCCCTCACAACTTCTTTCAATTTTTATCTCTAATTTGCTGGATTTACTGCAATGTTTTCATTCTGTCCAACAAATTGCAAATCAAGTGGTCAATGACATCTTGCAAAACAATGCTCTGTTAAAAAGCATCTAGTCTTATGATTTTTGGAAGGGACAAGGTTATGTTGGGGGTTTATTCCCAAGGCACTTCCTCTTGCACATAAGGGCTTATGTCTTTGTGTATGATGCTATTAAACATTCCTTTGAAATGAACAGTCCTTGGTACCTGTATTCAGCCCATAACCACAATGCAGGTGAAATTGGTGAGTAAATGGTAGCAAGTTTTAAAGAGAAATATCATGCGGTGGCTTTCCTTTTGGCCCACAAACATCATCCAAATTCTGGTGTTGCTGCTTCCTCTCAGCGTCCCAGGGTGCCACGCAACGAACAACGTTTCTTACTCCCCAATCTAAATTCCACTGCTTCCTCACAATCCCCCTCGATGGCTCATCATATTGAAGGCGATTAGGAGCAACAAGGAGAAAACTCTGTAGGAATTTGTCACATGGAAGAATGATGTTTTTTCTGTGAATTCTCTAAGCTGCTATAGACTTAAATATGTATCCATTTTGTATGTAATTGGTGGCTCCCAGGTATAAAGCAATTAACTTGTATTGTCAAGTTCCTGGTTTTGTCCAATTGGTTGGTTTTAACTATTGTAATCAACTGTACGTTTGCCAGATTTTTGTTTTTTCATATGCAATTTATATTAATATATAATATAATCTACAAGCTCTTTCTTTTACCCAAAAAAAAGGACACAAGGGTATGCATAGGTAGATCATTCCAGATGCTCACCACATCCTCAACCCAAGTTGGATACCCTATATCTCAAACTTGAGTCACGAACAAAACATTTATTGGTTTTCCACAATACATATCATAATGAGATTCTTTAGTTCTATTCAATCTCTATTGACAATACTTATTGAGCCAAAACAACCTTAATTTACAGTCAATCTTTGTTTACAAAATTAATACACATGATACTCTAATAGTTCCATTGCACTAAATTTAATCATCATTACTATTTATGGTAAGAAAAACACAAACAAAAAAAGCTATTGATATCCAAGTTTAAGTTTTGTTTCTTTACATAACACTATTGTATTTTCAATTTCTTACTTGTATCTCTAAGTGTATTGTAAACATTATAATGTTTCGCATTCCATCTAGCAAATCTAAGTTGAAATTTGAAAACATATAATCTTCTTTACTGAGCAACTCTTTACCTTCAAGTTATTATCAAAACATACTATATCAAGAAAGTAAATGAATTAAAGAGTTTAAACCATAATTGAAATTTACACTTATGAATAATCAACAATCATAGGTTACCAATATTTCAAGTTTCAACCACAAGAAAACGATCAAACATATGAGACAAAGAAGAATTCAATCCATAACTAAAAGGTTACACTTTTTGAAAATCAACAACTTAACTAAGTAACTTTTAGTAAATAAATTTGATGTGACAATAATTCAAAGAATGCTATTAAAATCACTTAGAGAAACACAACTAATGATTTACCACTTTTCTTAACTTCAACCTTAAAAATTATTTGACTATATTGAAATCATATCTTGATCTCCTTATTTACTCTTGCTAACATTAATTCATTTTTCTAAATGAGGAAACATCTTTGCACTTTTAAACAAACATCTACTATAGACTCTTACTACCCCATTTTGAACCCCTTCACTTCACTAATAAATTTTACTTTAGACACCAATTAACATGTCTCCAAAAATACCATTTAGCTACAAAACAAACCATTTAATGATTACCCAAGTTAAAGGCATTTATTAGCTCCAATTACAATATGTTTACACAACCATAGTTTGGTTATTAAACCTAAGGAAATGAAATCATTCATTTATTGAAACTAATATTTCTGTAGATACGAGATAAATACATGTAAATCAATTTCCTTCAAAATAATTTATCAATTTTCTTAAATTAACTAGCAATTCAAGGATATGTCTATCCATAACTATGATCAATGAAGATTTCACACAAAAAGAGACATTGGAAAACAAATAATTAGAGTCAACATACATAACAATAGTGATTCTGCAAATATCTCCTAAAAGGTGAACCTTTCATATTTTATCATAATTTGAGAAAGAGTACAAAAATAATGATCACATCACACCAAGGTTTGAAAAAAATGATTCTAGAGAACTCCTCTTGTTAGCCAAACAGTTTGCTCATAGCATAGACAAAAATAATAATAAACTAGACGATCACACTTATACAATCTAATCTTGACAGGAATCTATGATGTCAATACCATTGGATAGTAGAAGATGGTCTAGGTTTTATTAAACAAAGAGTAATTATTTTTCTACAACATGCTAATTCTTTAACTTAGTTTGTAAAAATTGGGACTAAATCACTTAGGTAAATCTCATAATCAAAATTCACTCAAAATATTAATAAAATAGCTTTTAATTCCTCAATTAAGATTAAAGTACCTCACGTAGGACAATTGCAGACATAATTATTGATTCATGTCTTTTCACTTTTCCCTTAATCATCCTACAATGACTTACATAACACAACACTTTAAGCAATTAGGACCCTGTGCAAAACAAAATTAATTAAACCAATTAACACAACGGCAAAGTTCCTAGAAGTGTGTTTGTGAAGTAGAATTCTGAACTAAGTTTCTAGGTAAGCAAGGAAATATTCTCAATAACTTTGGTGCTTGTTTTATTGTTTAGTCGTGTTAAAAAAGTGGGCATGACACTAAGGCTACTGCATACAACTTGAATTAATGTTCCTTTATTGTTGCAGAAGAGTGATCAGACTTGTTGATAAATTTCATTTGAGATGCATATGTGAGCAATGGTGGGTTATGTTCTTTATGGGCATTAAACCCCAAAATTAAATAAACACCATCAAGGCTGTTTACAAGGTTCTTATTAATACAATACAGCAATTCTACATTCTTATATATTATGCTGTCTGTCTTTAAGCACACAACTTCCTCATGCAAAGGCGAATCCTTTGGAACATGTTCTCAATTTGCAAATGCTAAGTTAATATTCTTCCAATGAATTTTTTATAACAGATGTAAGATGTTACCTACCTCCAGGAACAGCTGAATCCCATAATACAATATCTACAGTAGAACATGCAATTCTCAAGTAGAAAAATGCAATATCTACTTTAGAGTTCTATTTTGGATAGGCGCACATGTTTAAAGACCACAGAGAGACAATAGCAGCATCTTGTTACGCATGTAGTCCTTTTGGCAACAAAATTGTTTTGAACATATAAAGGCAAATTAGCAATGGTGAATTTGTAACCTGTGCAATTAAATGTCTAATTTGACCATTTAACTATAATGCATAATCTTTCCTAAGATCTTGCTCAGAAATAAGACCAATGGAAGAATGCATTTGTGCAAATTTCTTTAATAAAGACCGCTATAACATTTTTCTTCTTTCATGAGGATTGAACATTTTTAAAATACATCAATTACAGTGGCACCGTGGTTGGCCCCTCACCAGGGTGTTATTTTAAAATATTTCTCATATCTACTTTTTCCTTTTGCTTAGACATTTTATGAATCTCACACATCCATTTTGGATTTTCAAGAGGAGTATGTGTGGATATGTATTCCATGGAGACATGTCTTGTGGATATAAAGAGTGCGTCTCTCCTTCCCCCATGCCCCCTTTTTCACATTCTTTTCTTTCATATCCTCTGCATAAGTCAAACAATTCTTGCAATTGCAATGCTTCAATATTACAATTTATGTTGATGGCAATCCAAGGTGGATATCCAAGTGGAAGTCTCCTTTGACTGGCCTTTGTGTACAAGATACATGGTTCAACAAATTGATGTATCATTTATGATAATTACAAGATAAATATTTGTAATTACATTAGGATCTAATCTGTTTTTTTTTATCATTTCTTATAACTCCAAGATAAATGTTTGTAATTACACTACTAAATATTTGCATCCCTGTGAGATTTTATTTTAAAATATTGTCATCATTTCTTTGCTTTCACTTGCTTCAATATATCCTCTGCCAAAGATTGAAAATTTTGAGCGCCTTCTCCCAACTCAGTTGCATGTTGATTAATACCCTGCATATCGTATGATATAGCCAAAGTTGTCTTAAATTAATTGTGTATATTTACCATCTAATGTAATGCCAATCCAAAGAACAGGTACAAGAGTTATATATGAAACTTGGAAAATAAGTACCTTCAACTTCATCTGGTTTTCCAAAAGCTTCTCCTTTGTCTTTTCATGGACAGTTGGTTCCTGGAAACCAAGTATCAAATAATGTACACATAAATTAGGGTGTCACTAAAAATATCATTATTTTTCGCCTACTATTAACTAACAATGTTGATAATATTTCAGATCAAATTCACTCTTCTATCCTTTACAAGGTTTCTGCAGGCACATCAATTCCACATGGCTTATAAAAAGAGGAAAAGATAATTTTGTAGATTGGCACAAGAAAAAAAAAGCAAAACTTGAAATCACATGATTAGTATCATTTAAATGAAAAGGTAGACATTTTTTTATTAAATACTTGAAAGCAAACAAGTTGTGTATAATGTCATCTCCTAACTGTCAAATTTGAAAACCAAAAACTGGAAATCATTATTATGATTGCAGCAATGCTTCCAATAAATATATGATGATATGACATTTATGATGAGTTTAATGACTGCACTTAGTGATTGCATGAAAAGGACTAAAGTTTCTTTGCAGGCCTTGTCTTTAAACTGGTCTTTGGCTTGTTGAAAATATTTTAATATAAAGTTCACTAGTTTCTTTGTTGGTTTGATTTATTCTCTTATTTAGATAGTGTAGCCACTATTGGAGATGGCATCAAAAAACTATATCAGCCTTGAAAAGCAAATACATGCATTGACTATGTTAGTTTTATGATCAGATTAATGACACAGAAATTTAATTCAAAATCAGACACAATAACACAGCAGATACCCTGGGAAAACCCTCCTCTTGAGGGAGAAAAACCCAGCAACAAATATGTATCTCTTATATATATGTAATGGCAACAATACACTTTACAATGTGGCCACACACAAGGCCAATATTCAGCACCAACAATGGCTGTAACAATAGATAACAGTCTGCCCTTCTTTGAACACAAATCTGCACTTGTAAAGATTCACAATCTGCCTTCAAAGAAATTCGCACTAAAAGGAAGGATCTGCTTTTGATAGAAATCGCACTTGAGAGAAGGAATAATCGAACTTGCTTGATGATCAAATGGAGTGAAATGACCTTCTATATATACATATTGATAGAGAGGTCGCACCTCTACAAGAACTAGGTCAGCCATCAAAAGAGAAAATATAATTACAAATAAATGCTGAGTCGGCCACCAAGAAAACTACAAATAATAATAAATATGATTACAAAGAAGGTCGGCCATCTTAAAGATATGTTGCCATTAGATAATCACAAATAAATAAGAAAGTATGAAGCCCGAAGCTGCAATAACATTAACACTCCTTCTCAGCTAGGGAGGAATACTTCCTGCTACACAAGACACATCACCTCATAGTGATGTCTACCACAATGGCTAAGCAACCATATAGAAAAGAGACTATCAATTATCGTGATATCACCATTACGGCCCTATAGATGTGAAGGTAAGGTTCACCAACGTGATGTTGCTCACCTCATCGTGACGGTCGCCACCACGGGTCTCTGCAGGGTGAAACACAAGTACAGGAAAATCACGGGACTTCTCACGTGATGTCAGCTGCATACATGACATCCACCATGGCTCTCCCTAGTAAATTAAAATAGATTTCACCTCAAATCCTCCCAGAGAAGAACCAACAACCAAGGATTTCAATTTTAACTCTCAGAGAAGAACCCATTAATCAAGGGATTTCACCTCGAACTTCCTTAAAGAAGAACTCATTAATGAGGATCACTGATACTGAGACTCCTTAGTTAGGGTTGTATTCTCCACCATACCAAGCTTATCTCGAAAGTACTCAAACTTTATCCTGGAGAGAGGCTTGGTGAGAATGTCTGTCGTTTGCTCATTAGTGCGGATATACCTCAACTGAAATGCTTTCCTCAATAACATGTTTAGTTTTGTCATGGAACACAAGATTGACAGAAAGCTTCACACAGCTTTGGTTATCACAATGAATGATAGTAGGCTCCATTGATTGTCCAAATCAATCCTGCAAGGAGCTTATGAAGCCACATTGCTTCCCGAGCTGCCACACAAGCTGCATTATACTCTGCCTCTGCTGTACTCAATGCTACTGATGACTGCTTCCTGCTGCACTAGGAAATCATCGCAGACCTCAAATTGAAACAACATCCAGAGGTACTCTTCCAATCAGTAACACAACCTGCCCAATCAGAATCAATATAACCATGCAACTTCAAATCCATATCTGAAGAATATCTCAACCCATATCCAACTGTCCATATAGAGGATCCACTAGATTTGAACTAGCTGCAGCCTCCTTAAACATCTTCTTCAGGTTCAGTAGACTCCCTCTGGATCTTCAAGTACTTGCATCAACCTTCTGACCTCTTTGTCCAAGATTGCCTGCAACACTTGCCTTAGATAAATGTTTTCCAGTGCACACCTCTACAACTGTAGAGAATTCAGGATTGACTCCTCGACCTCATCCCAGATCACACTATTCTGAATAGGTTTGCGAAGCTACCAATGTCAAATCCAAATGACAGTCTTGAGCAATTATGATCTCAGCAGCTGAAGAGGTCTTTCAAGGATTTAACATTTAGCCTTGTGATACAGTAATCTTCACTTCTTCTCAGTGAGTTACAAAACTCCCTGTTGATCCTTGCTTCAAAGATTGCAAAGAAGACTTCTGGAAGTGAACTCCCTCTAGCCACCAACTCAGTTCCATGGCTGCAAGTTGTGACTTCACACTTGAATATTTCTTTGGTCGGCATCACTTCCTCACAAGATGCCTCAAGCTCTTCCTCCCTTGAATGCAATCTCTTATGCTTCTCGGTCCTTCCTGAAAGCATTTTAGAGAGTTTAATAATAGTTCATAGAACTAAAATATCCCGAAAAGAAATACCAATGCTGGAAGCATACATGATTCACTATCCGATGTTATAGCATGAATTAATATTAACTACATAAAATTTATTCAAGGTACAAGCATAAACTACTTATCTCTTTATTATTGATCAATTTAGTGATGCCTTTTCAGATTTCAATCTCCATATCTTTCCCTGCTATCAGCACCACGGTCACACCATATCGATCACCACTATAACGATCCCCTCCAAGATGATCTCCACGTTCACCAACGTGATCCACCATTGATGTTGTGTTAACTAAAGTGCTACCTTTGTCCAACTTCAATTTACAATAGCTGTACTCCAGCTAATAGTCCAAGTTTTAATTCAATCTCCAAAATTCCACAGAGTTCCAACAATATAAGACTTTGAAACATAATTTGATAATAACCATCCGCTATCATGAATTTTTGAACAGTAATAAAGGGACTCGGCATTCAGAAGAATTTGCTTCATTCAATAAACTAAGTGTAGACTTTCTTATCGGAACCCAGTTCACATACAAAGAACAAGCGTTGCAAGTCATGAATTTCTAACTTCCACTACAGGAAGGTACAGGATCGATCACTTCCACAAAATATGCTTCAAGTTGCAGTCAAGAGTCACAGATACCACTGGAAACCCAAGCTAATGAAAGAAAACCAAAAAATTATCAACAAGATTAATAATATAAACACCCAGCCATATTATTTACCACACCACATTAGACCTTTGCCCAGATTGAATCACAAAGCTAGACACAGAATTCAACACTTCACTGAAAATCTTCCAGAATTCCAAAGAGACTAGGCCACGTCAGTTCTCCAGCTGGCCTAAGCAGAGTGGCGCACTTCATATAGGAGAATAATAATTTTGATTTCCAGGAGGTATAGATGTCGCTCGATTGAAATATTAAGACTCCTGCTAACAGGTCTCAAACTTCCGTTTGGGTATATCCTACCAACAAAAAATGCGTGAATTCAATTTTCCGTTGATCATTCGCATCACAAATACAACCTGGCAGGAAATGAGATTCTTCTGCTCCCGTCATCCTGAATTTGAACGGCAACACCAATACTTTCGCCTATTCTTCCTTCTTTCGTTCAATCCCCGTGACAAGCTCGACCCTGGTTTCTTATTGTTTGACTGCTTCACCGAAGATTCCCAAACTATAATCTGAATTTTATATCCTTGTAAATAGAATGTGGAGGATAATAGGTGCAGTCTATGTCCAAAAAACACAATTATCACTAGTCCTTAGCTGTCCAAAATATTATGTGATTCAAATTGTTCTTCACAGACGGGAGAATTAATTACTTGCAAAGATGCATGCCTAGATCCTAGGTGTACTCCATCTAATATTGCTCCCTTCAAGGTTGTTGAAATATCCCACCCCTTGTTGAGATATTCACTACTCTGAAAATCTGCCTGTGATTGCTAATGTTTTCAAGTTGTTTTGTTTTGTTTGAATTTGATGAAGATTTTGCCAGGTAAATGCATAAAATAAACATGTACAAATGCTAGTTGAAGAATAATGATAAGCTATTGCAAATTAATCAACTGTTGAAGCAAACCCTTATATATTTATATTCAAATCTGATTAACAATTGGTATGCAAATTTAATGTATTCAAATCAGATTTTTACACAATGCCTGAGAAATCAACTAATGGCTTTCATATCAGATTTATCTTTGAATTCCTTTTCAATTAACTCATACCCGGATAGCCATAGAGACATTTATTACAGATCTGTAAATGATTGCCAGCATGCCTGGTAAACCCTTGATGAGAACACCCAGCTTGAATGAATGTATTCTCCACCACCAAATTGCATTCAGTATATTCCCTTAGACTGGCCGCCCACAATGGAGGTGAGAAAGAGCAAGAAGCTTAGGTGTTTCAGCCTAAGGATAGAACGCCACCCCCTTGAATTGTACGGCTTGGCTGAGGTCTGAATAGTACAGCCTTGTATTCCCACGTGGCAATGTAGAATGAATGATAACCAGCAATTAAAGCCTTCTAAGTATTGACTCTTTCAATAATCTGAAGCTTCTTCTTAATGCCCTGAATTTTCTGAAGATTA
>VDFB02388070.1:0-13130 GCA_007258455.2 Sequoia sempervirens | reverse complement strand
GATCATGGTGGATGCATTTAATTTCCTATTATATGTGTTATGTGATGTTTCATGATGGTGATATGATATGCCATGGATGCAACATGTGTTATGATTCTATGATGTTTTATGAATAATGTCTATATGTTATTTTTTTGTACTTTTCTGATGCAACTATGTATGATGCAATGGATGGATAACGATGTTAATGTAGAAATGGATGAATGGAATGATTAAATAATGGTGAATTAATTCTACATGTTCTTATGGATGCATTCTATTATGATGTATGATTGCATGGTTCTTTTTGTTTTTGTATTTTTCGATGCAAATATATGGATGCATGTATGAAATGGATGAATGAAAATTTACATATGTTGGTGTTTTGTGTCTAAAAAAAATGTATAACCAAATGTACATGGATGGAAATGATATGATAAATGCATTTATTTTTGGATTTTCATGATGCAAACATATATATGATCTAATGAATAAGATGAATGCTTTAGAGAATGACATGGTAATGCATCTGGTTTTAGATTTTCATAATGCAAATATACGATCTAATGACTAAAATGATATGATAATTCTATGAATGATGTTCTAATGATCATGCATCTAAATTATCCTTTTGGTAATGTCAAACGTACTCAATCTGTTAATGATAGAAATATCATTAGCCTTGGAGAAATCTATAAATACCACTACAACATCTAGGATGAATGCAACCTAAACATGCAATTCTACTAATGCAATGTTGTCATCCCAGTAATCAATTTATTGTGCTTGGTATCATCATTGAGCTTTGAAAATGTTGAAAGTGAGTAAAAACATCAATGGTATAATTAAACCATGATGAATTGAGTACTACTTTCATGATTTTTGATAGTGCAAGTTAACACAAGTATCTAGGTATAATTAAACTGAGATGACCTGAGCATTCCTTGTGTAAACAGACAAGATTTAATCATTTTCCTATGTGAATCTAGAATGTCATCAGTGATACTTTGTAGAGAACGTCCCACGACGATTCACATAGTAGTGATGATCAACTCACAGACAAAAAATAAAGAAAAATATCATTCTCGATCATAGCTTCTCTAGTTCTTGACATCCTTGAGTTGCTCTTGAGAAATGATAATAACAATCACAATGCAAATAGTTTTGAACATTTGTGTTAAAGTGATAAAACTGTGATTCAGAGTATCGTCACTAAAGGAAACTTTTTTTTGATTGACCTTGTTGTTTTTGGTTCAGATTATTGTTTTTGGTGAGTCTAATTGATGTTCAAAGTTGTATCCCATTTGACTATTGTGTTTTCGCCATGTTGTCATACTATTGTTTGTTTGTTGCTTTGTAAGCTCAAATATGGATTGCCCCCAGTGAAAACAAACCAATTTTATTATGGATATGTACAATGATCGACAAGCCAAAGTGAGACACGACCGACACAACAGAATATGTACATGAGGCTCAAACGAAGGATGCAGATAGTGACAGTAAATAGCCAATGATCAACACACACTCCCACAGCGGAAGAAGCCAACATGTCACAAATAGCGCATGTTTCCAGGTTTTCACTACTTTCTTTTATTGCACTTTTTCAGATTTTATGATTTTCTTTTATATTTTTCTCTTTTTTGATTTTTTTTGTTGTTACCAAGATGCATGTTTTCCAAGTTTTCACCAAGGTGACCATTTTTTCAAGACATTTTCTGATGTTTTTTTGGATTTTTTAGGACTTTATCCGAAGCAGCAGATGAATCATGTGTAGAATTTCTTGAGATGGAGGTTGTTCATGGGCTCTTCAAATAGGTCCCCTTTTGGCATGGATAACTGGCATGCTTCTGACCCATAGATTGACACAATGACAAAAAGGTCCAGCCAATTCGGTTCAAACTTTCCTTTTTTCTCTCTATCCTACTAGTTGTGTGGGTTCTCCTTCAATACCAAGTCACCAACTTGAAATTTTCTGGGTTTGACTCTATGATTGTAACTTCTGGACATCTGTTGTTGGTAGGCTTTCAGATGGTTCACTGCATGTTGGCATCGTTCATCTGATAGTTGCAATTCTTGTAATCTAGATACCCGATAATCCTCATTAGAGATGATACCCTTCAATGAAACCTTGAGAGATGACAATTTAACTTCAATGGGTACAGTGGCCTCAAATCCATATACCAAAGCATATGGTGTGGCTCCTATTGGTGTGTGAATACTGGTGCGGTACACCCACTGAGCAAGGTTTAATTGGATGTTCCAATCACGTCCAACATCATTGATTGTTTTCTTCAATATTTTCATAATGGTTTTGTTGGAGGCCTCTACCTAATCGTTTCCCTAAGGATAGTATGGCGTCGAGAAGCAATGTTGGATATTGAACTTCTCACACAATTCTTGCATGTCTTGATTTTTGAACGGTCTTCCATTATCAGTGACAATGGATTAAGGGATGTCGTACCGACAGATGATGTAATTGAGGATGAATGATGAAATTTTCTTTCCCATGATGGTGATTAGAGGAACGGCTTCAATCCACTTTGTGAAGTATTTTGTAGCTATGATGATAAACTTGTGTCCATTCAATGAAGATGGATGAATTTTACCAACAAGATCTAGTCCCCACTAACAAAAGGGCCATGTTGATGCAAAAGGCTAAAGTTCTTGCACTAGTGTGTGGATGAGGTTGCCATGAATCTGACACTTTTGACATTTCTTGATGAATTGGAAAGACTCCTTCTCCATGCTTGGCCAATAGTATCTTAAACGAAGGAGTTTCTTGGCTGAATGTGTTCCGCAAACACCCTCATGAACTTTCGGTAAAGCCATTTCAAACTCATCGCATTCTAGACATCGGAGAAGAGTTCAGTCAAGACCTCATTGGTATAGTACATCCGCAATAAGAGTATGTCGGGCGGCTCGACGAGTGAATTTTTTTTTTTGATTTCTAGACAGGTCGGGTGGAAGAGTGTTATCTTTTAGGTAGGTATAAATTTCACCGTAGATTGAGGCATTGGTATCGGCTAGGTGAAAAATGACATGGGACTCAGTATCATCATAGGTAGGGGAAAAAAGTTGTTCCACCAAGAACTCGTAACAACTTCTCTTCTTGGGAATTTGTAATAAGGAAGCAATAGTGCCCATGGCATCAACGATTTTATTGTCCACTCTTGAAATCTATTCAAATTTGATATCCATGAAGTATTTCTTAAAATCATCAATCATTCTTTTGTAGGGCATCAGTTTGTTGTCCTTTGGTTGATAATCATCATTGACTTGGTTAATGACCAACTGAGAATCTCCATATACTTGCAATTCTGGAATTTTCCATTCTACAACTATTTTAATGTCGATGATTAATGCTTCATATTATGCCATGTTGTTGGTACAAGGGAACATCAATCTATATGATTTTGGTATGGTATGTCCTTGTGGAGTGAAAAATAAGATTCTGACTCCTGATCCATGTTGGGTGTGTGATCCATCAAAGTATAATGTCCACTGTTTTGTAGCCAAGGTAAGGACATCAACATATGGAAATTCAATGTGTAAAGGATGATCATCTAGTAGAGGTGCTTCTGCTAACTGGCCAACGATTGCTTGTCCTTTTATTGCCTTCCTATCCACATATTGAATATCAAATTCACTGAGTATCATAACCCGCTTGGCCAATGTTCCAGTTAGGTTAGCTTTGCTGAGAAGGTATTTGAGAGGATCTATTTTGGCTATTAACTTGATGGTGTGAGTTAGCATGTAGTGCCGAAGCTGTTGGGCGATGAACACTACTACCAAGCAAGCCTTTTCAATGGAGGTATAGTTGATCTCATAGTCATTTAGCATCCTACTGATGTAGTAAATTGCCCTTTCTTTTCCTGTTGGATCCTCTTGTGCTAATTGGGCTCCTAATGATACTTCAGTTGTAGCAATGTATAGTAAGAGTGGTTTTCCTTCTGCTGGTGGTACTAAGATAGGTGGACTCATTAGGTATTGTTTCAATTGGTTGAAGGCTCCTTCACATTTCTCATCCCATCAATGTGTAGCAGGTGAGTGAAAGGATGGGTCTTGTCTACCAGTTGTGAAATAAATCTTCTGATTGATTGGAACCTTCCTTGCAGAGATCGTAGCTGACTGATGTTTTTGGGTGGTGGCATTTCCATGATAGCCTTAAATTTTTCCAGATCTACCTCGATGCCCTTTTCTAAAACTATGTATCCCAGGAGTCTGGTTGAAGTCACTCCAAACACACATTTCTTTGGATTCAGTCATACATTGAATTTCTCTAGTCTAGTGAATATTTTGTCTAAGATCTCTAAGTGTCCCTCTCTGGTATTTGATTTAGCTAATAGATTGTCCACATAGTCTTCCATGAAAGTATGCATCATATCATGAAAAATGGTTGTCATGGCACGTTGATAAGTAGTTCTTGCATTCTTCAATCTGAATGGCATGACGTTCCAATAGAATATTCCCTATGGGCATGTAAATGTTGTCTTATCTTGATCCTCTGGAGCTATTTGGATTTGATTATAACCAAAAAAACCATCCATAAGTGACAACATGCCATGTTTTTCCATCAAATCCACTATGATGTCTATGTTAGGTAGAGGAAAATAATCTTTGGGACAAGCCTTGTTGAGATCTCATAAATCCATGCAAATGTGAATGTTGTTATCAGGCTTTGAGACTGGCACAATATTGGAGATTCACTTGACATAGTCAATGGGTCTAATGAATTATGTGTCTAACAACTTCTTCAGTTCTATTTTTACCAATAGGGCAATATGTGGATGCATTTTCCTTAGTTTCTACTTGACTGGTTTTACTCTTGGTGGCAAGGAGAGATGATGCATGATGAGTTTTGGATCAATCCCTGGCATTTCGGTGCAAGACCAAGCAAAGTTGACTTTTTTTTCTATGAAAATTTTGAGAAAGCTTGGTTTTTCTTGGTTTTTCAAAGATGCTGCTAGATGGATAGTCTTCACTATCTCTTCACTGCTGATATTGACAGACTAGGTGGGTTCAATCAACACCTTTGATCTTTCTTGAAATTTCTCTGGGAAAGTATCAAACCTTTCATCCTTCGATGCCTCAGAGAGGTTTTCGCTGTTGGATGCGCTCTTTGTTTTTACTTTTTCTGGATCTAATACTGCCATTGAATGGTTTTCACCATCAGATCTATTTCCTGTATTATTCATTTTGTAGCTAGAAGATTTGATACTCCCCTATTCAGAAGCTTCATTATGATGTTCAGTGGTGGAATCTATTTCGAGATTGTTGGCACAGAGAAAATTTACAATGGCATCATCATTTGAAAATGTAGGGATGTCAAATGGCTCAGTTTGGTCCCAGTCTATGAGCTCAGGATGTACTAGGGTTAAGAAGTCACTGGACTAATTAAGGTCGGAGATGGTAAGAGTTATGATGGTGGTGTCTTCAATTTTTCCAATAGTAAAATCAAGGTCTATAAGGTAACTTTCCTCCGAATTATCTATTTCACTTTGAGTCGAATCATCTACGCTAGAATCATCAAGGTGTTGCGATCCTAATTCAAGTGGTTTAGAACCTGAACCTTGTTCCTCTTTGAGTAAGGGTGCATACTTGTGTACCACATCAATTTCTTTATCGTGACTTGACTCTTCTTATAGGGAATCCCACTCATATTCATTAGAATCAGTTTCATGATCATCACTGGCTTGTAACTGCAAGATTCTTTCAACCACCTTAGGAGTCATCTTTTCTTTTGTATCCCCTTTATAACCCATCCCAATCTTGTCTTTTGGATTGATTAAGAGTGGTTGAATGGGTTCTACAATTCCTTCTTTCCTTTTTCCTACAAGACCTTTTCCCTCATATCCCATATTTTCCAAGATAGTGAAGCCTTTTCCATATTGTGTTGTTTGTACATTTGCAGTTGTTGCTTGAGATTCTTCTTCATCCTTATAGAGCCAGTATAGAATATCTTTGTCTTCTGCTTCATCAAACCTAGTGCTTTCTTTTATAAACTGGCCATCAAATTTGGTAACTCGTTGTGATGTCTGTTGTGTTGATGTTGAGGGTTTTCCATATGACTTTGGACAAGAGAACTGTGAAAGACATAGTGATCGTTCAATGAAATATTCACTAACACCTTTATCTTTGACTTGGACTTTTTCATAAAATTGTTTTGAAAAGGCATTCAATTGGGCTTCATGACTTGAAGAAGTGGAGGAAGCAACTTCTTCTTTCTTCTCAGAATGTTTAGACATGGAATTGGATTGACCTTCATGATTTGAGGATATGACCAATGGTTTGGATGAGGAACTTGATTGGCTCTGATCATTGGAAAGGATGGAAATGGAAGCTTCTCTGTTATGAGGCTCAAAAACATCTTGGACATATTTTAGGGTATTGCAATACTGAGGACTATTTGAATCAGCCAAAATGGTGATTTCATGGCCACCGCAAGGAAATTTCAAACATTGATGGTAGGTTGACGAAACCACTTGCATTTCATGGATCCATGGGTGACCCAATAGTATGTTATAGGTCAAATCCTTGTCTAAGACTTGGCAGATTACATCTTTCTGAATCGGTCCTACTTGAATAGGTAAGACAATCAGTCCTTATGAAGATCTTTCCTCTTCATCATATGCTTTTATTGTAATCTTTTTCTTTGAATCAATTACATTCTCAAAAAATCCTAAGGCAGGAACAAGCTTTAAAGTACATATATTCAAGCTGGCTCCTCCATCTATCAAGACGCATTTGACATGATGTTTATGAATTAGGACTTCAATATGAAGAGCGACATTGTAGGGATGAGAAATAGATGTGTCATCATTTTATGAAAATGATAGGCAATGTGGTGTAGTCAAATGTCCCACCATGGCTTCGAATTTACAAACTTCCAAATTTGTTGGTATGGTTGTGTCCACTAGGGATTTTTCTAAAATCTCTTTGTGGGTGGGTGAAATCTTGAGCAATTCCACTATTGATATTTGTGCAGGGATCTTTTGTGACTGGTCCACTATGTTGTATTGATTGGATGAGGCAGCAGATGCTTTAAATGAACTTCCATTTAAGACATATTTGGCTTGTGCCCTCGTGGTGGCATTTACTGGTAAGTTGTCTTGTTTCCCATTGATTTTAATGACATTGATTTGAGTATCATTTCTAGCCATATCTAGTTTGATTTCATTGATTTGATTTTCAAGAATAATGATGTCTTGTTCTTGTTCGATTAGAGTGTCATAGATTAGATTATTAGTTGCAATAATTTCTTGATGGTCATTGGTTTCAATGGTATTCATTTGGTCTTTTGCTGCTGAGATATGATTTATGACAGTATCATGGACATAGTTTATGTTCTTTCCCTTGTTGTTTGTTGTAGAGGACTCCCCTTTTTCATAATTCGATAAAGGATTTTTAAATGCCCTATGATCGGTGTTTGTTTGGAGTACCTCTATTCGTATGACCTTGTTATCTATCAAATCTTGTATTTTATGTTTCAATTGCATGCAACTATTTGTTTGATGGCCTTTGTACCGATGAAATTCATAGTAATAGGCATCATTCCACCATGACGATTTTACTTTTGGTTCAAAGCCTCGAGTGTCGAGTAGTGTTATGAGGTTATTTTCAAGAAGTTCCCTCAATGCAGATTCTTGTGATTGACCCAAAGGTGTAAATTTTCTGTGATTTGATTGTGTTTGATACAGTGGAGGTCTAGACGTGGTGTTACTTTGATTGTGGGTTGACATTTTGATTAGTGCCTTGATTGATGTTTTGATCGGTCTTGGTTGGGGTTCCCAATAGATTAAAGACTAGTTTGGAATTATGTGTTTCGGCAACACCATCGTTGGCATTCTTGTTCCTTGTCCAAAATTTGGGTTTCTCATTGTTATGATGGTTAGAAGAGCTAGCATTGTTTGATCCTTCATTGTGAATTTTCAATACCCCTCTTTTGACTAAGGCTTCTTCAATTTTAACACCGTTTTCTAACATCTTCTCAAAACTAGGGGGACATTGTAATTGCAGTCTATAACTCATTTCACTGTTAAGGTTATCAATGAAAATATCCATCTTTTCTTGTTCAGGTATGGGACGAGCGTATTGAGCGAATAACCTTCTCCACCTTTGTAAGAATACGAGAAAATATTCTCCTTGTTTTGATTTGGTATTACAAAGATCCTTCATGGTTATCTCATGTGCAATGTTATATGAATATTGTGTGATGAATTTGTTGACAAGTTCTTGAAAGGATTTTATGCCTGGTTGTAGTTTCGAAAACCATTCCATACAATGTCCTCCCAAGCTATGAGGAAAAAGTCTCATAAAGTATGTGTCCTCATGAGCAAACTCAAGACTCATGGTTCAAAATTCTCACACATGGTCTATGGGGTCCAATTTTCCATTGTATTTGTTGTATTTTGGTAAGTCACAATTTGGGGGAAATGGTATCATGTTTAACCTTCTATCAAAAGGATAGGGAAAAATATCTTGTAACAAGTATCTTTTTGGAGTCCCTCCTTGCATGCCTTGCAATTGTTGTTGAAGGTTTTGCATTTGGTTTGTTAGGGTAGCCATTTGATCCGTAGTAGGTTTTTCAATTTTAGTTTTCTTTGGGGTTCCTTTCAATTTATTGACATCAAAATCACTGCAGTGAATTTTAACTTTGGTTTGCTAATATTAGGTTTTCATTTTTCC
The DNA here is from genome assembly GCA_007258455.2 of Sequoia sempervirens. Classification (NCBI taxonomy): domain Eukaryota; kingdom Viridiplantae; phylum Streptophyta; class Pinopsida; order Cupressales; family Cupressaceae; genus Sequoia; species Sequoia sempervirens. The sequence goes on along the minus strand of VDFB02388070.1, from coordinate 4,466 downwards.
CATCTTTTCAAAAGACTCTTTCATGGACTCATGCAAATTGGGACCTAGTTTGTTTAGTCTGGCCTCCTTTGCCATTCCTCTTCACTTATAAAATCTTGTGAGTGACTTTTCTTCTCACCCACCCTGGCCACCTTTGAGTCCAAGTCCTTTATGTTGAAGTTTTTGAGACTGTTGAAACAAACATGCTATTTAGTTGTTTGCTAAAATTTTGACATATGCCAAAATGGAATACCCAGGGTCACAGGAAATGATGAATTATACGATTTAAATCCAAGGTGATGCACTTGATGTGTATGTGTATTGTTTTGAGATAAAGGATGATGCAACCCATTTGGGAACCCAACTTGATGATCAAATTTAGTTTTGATGACGGAACCCCTTACGTTTGATCAAATTAGCAGACTTACCATGTTTCCACCAATGCCAGACCATGTTCATGAATAATTTGAACCCCGAGAAGATTTCGCTAATTTGTTCTAAACGCCAAACAATGTACTTCTTAGATGAGATGTTCAAATATTTGGAAATTTTTTTGGATTTTGGCAATAGTAAAAAGAATACAAGTTGGGGTTATTCTTTGAAGCTTTTCTATAGAAATTGAAGAGCAATCTGTCTCTAAATTCATAGAGTGTTGAGAGACATTTTTTATGAGCTTTTGGACTACGAGCTATGGATTTTGGTTTCTAGATTTTAATCTTTCGTGAACTCATTGGATAAAGAACATGTTTAGCCTCTATTGTACCTCAAGAATGATTCTGGATTGGAAAAGTTTTCTAAATCTAGTTTCAAAATGTCAGATAGGAGTTAAATTCAGCTCTCTGGTTATGAATTTTGGTGAATGAAATGTAACAGTCAGTGAATGCGCTAAAAGGAAGATGCGCTATAGCATGGCTTGGATGTACCAAAGAAAGGCTAGGATGCACCACAAAATAAAGTGAATGCACCACATAATAGATCAGATGCGCCAAAGTTTCAGGTGTATGTGCTGGGGAATTTCTCGGATGCGCCAAAGTTTCAGGTGTATACACAACATAAGTTGGTAAATGCTCCACAAAAAGTGAGGGATGCACTGATAAAAGTTATGAATGCACTATAACAATGGGTGAGTGCATTGGAAAAATAAGTGAATGCACTATAACAGAGGGTATATGCATTGGAAAAAGTAGTTAATGTGCTACAGAAAATAGTGAATGCACTGAACTGGATAATGTAACAATCTGTTGCTAGTTCACTTGAATTTTCTGGTTTTTGGTCAGAGAATGGTTTAATTCAAGTGATGTGTTCCGAATCACAGTTTTACACTTTTCCAATGTGCAGGATCTTGTTTGAAGTTTGTTTTGAAAACACTTTGACAAACACAATCAAGCAGTGTACACTCCTATGGCTGTGAAAGACTGTATTCTTTTGGATTCCACATGGGTTTTACCCCAACCACACTTATTCTTAGCGAATAAATTCAGAAGCTTGGCCAGATGGGCTCCCCCTTACAATGCACTCACTTCTCAAGTCAACCAAGCTTCCAGCCCCCATAAAAATCCCATGGCAAGCTAATCATCTCTACTAAAAACTGTGAGAATGTGGATGCCTTTGCAAAGACTGTTGCTACACCAAAGAATAGATAAAGGTTTTTAGCCAATCTACAACAAGGGTTCTAGTACGGTCATTTCATTCGTGGGGGGTAATCCATGTAGTGAGAGACCATTGTTTCCCTTCTTGTCAAAACTATCCTCGTGATACTGGCTTTTGTTCCAGTACCCACATTTATATACCAACTAGAAGTCACTTGGATTTAGTGTGTTACTGGTTGGGTCATTCCCTTGGGTGATTACTTTTTCCCACAAGGAAGGCCCTCTAGGATAAACAAAATCAAGCAAGTATACCCGTAGTTCGATCAATCTTTATTTCACATGAATAAAGAGAGAACCCATGTTGTATACTCCACTCACACTCGCAGATAAATAAGAATGGGTCTAGATTTTTGGGCACCCAGTTAAGGGGAGAGCATATGCATACCATTCAATACACACAAAAGATAATGAAAATGAATAGGTCTCAGCTTCGGCCCCATGGGAGAGCATATGCCTACCATTCATAGCACATATGTATGTTCATTCCTTTCTAAAATTTAGCCCAGATTCTAATTTAAGTGGCGAAGCAATAAATCACTGAACCCCTCGATCAATTTATCAATAGCCGTACCAAACATTTTCATATCGTTCTTTGAGTTTCAATGAGTCTCCTCGACAACATTTTGAAAACCGCACCACTAAACATTCACGGTTTTAAACTCGCCAAAACCTGGTAAAGAAAATCAAAACGCCCATTATAGTAACTGGCGAGTCAAAAGAAGAATGTGGTTGGCAGAAATAACCAATGTGCCATAGAAAATACAGAAATGCGTGCCAGGTTGTAAATGCGCGAGAAACCCCTGAATGCTGGCGGTATCGCGTGGTAGATGCACCAGAGAACATTTTGTTGTGGCCGGAACGTTGAATTAAGAGAAATCATGCCGGAGGAACTACCGGCTGTTTGCAAAACCACATCCAACCTCAGAAAACACACTGCTAAAAATATCAAATAATGCAGCCGCCCCGATGGGCCTACGGTGGTGTAAGGTGCCATGCAATTTAAAATCCAACACAACACATGATAAATGTACGCACATGAATTCACCAACAAAACACAATTCGATAAAATGACTCCTTAAAAACATTCCATATTCCTCTATTCTTAAATGTCCTGGTAATTGTGCTCTCATATCTTAATTGTGCACTAAATTACCGGGATGCCACCTAAGAAATGAGTACCCTCTAAGCTAAAATGCAGAAACTATGTCTACACTTACATGAGTTTGATTTAATGATGAACTAAGTGATATTAAAAATGGTGATTTGTTGTACATACAAAATGCTATTTAAAATGATGCACTACTAAATTAAACTAATGGAAATACTGTGAGAATGATCCTAAATGCTAAAAAAAAATCTAAGATACATCTAAGAATGCAGCCATGATTCTAAATTACTTGCTAAACTATTCTAAATGTTGAATCAAAATGCAATTAAGCTCTCAAATGCTAAGATGAATTCTGCAAAGTAATTGTAGGCTATGTTCTCTTATGAAAACGTTGTAAATGAGCCTCTATTTATAGATTTCACCAAGGCATCAGGTGAGTTGGCAACAATGGACAATCAAGATTAAGTCTGGAGAGATCAACGATGAGAAATGAGGAGGTTAGAGAGAATTAAGGAAATTATCCCCTTTAGTAGAACAATCTTGCCAAGTGTAGAAAAGAATCAATGGAAGGAAGAAGCCATGTGTCTTTGAGTTGGTTAAAATTGTTGAGAGTAAATATCCATTTTAGAAATTAGGAATAATTATCTTCATGTGACACATGGTGAGTTGGAAGATGAGGTGGAAGGAGGTTAGGAGAATATGGAGAAATGTGACAAAATTCAAATTTCATGAGAGATAATTAATTAAATAAAACAAATTAGTTAAACTTGTTCATTTTAATTAAATCATGAAGAAAATGGTTTAGATAAGAGGAATTAAGAAATATGAACTATATAAATAAGCTTTATAATTTATTTATATAGTAGAGGAAATAAAGATTTTATTAATTAAATAATCGATATTTAATTAATATTCTCCAGACCAATTTTGGATGTATACACAAGGAACATAGTATGGTTAGATAATATTCCTATTGCAATACAAATAAGGGATTATTTGAGAAGATTTCAGGATGATGAGTCTAGGGATCAAGCTTTATGGGGATTCTTCAAAACCTTTCAATCCTATATGCAAGCAAGAGAGAGGATTCCTAAGAGTGTTGTTAAGAAATACAAGAATGATATTACCTTTATGGTTACCAAAGATGAGTGCATTGTTGAAGCTATTGAAGAATATGCCAAAATTAGGGCATATGCCTTAGAGAAGATTGGTTCTTCTCTTTCTGAAGGCTCAATTGCACAATAGAGAGTTTAGAACAAAATAGAGAGTTAACACTTTGATGAGTAGGGACAAGGAAGATGTAGAAATATTGAAGAATGAAACACTACAAAAGGTTGCAGATTTGGAAAAGGAATTGAGAATGTCTAATGATGAAGAAACTAAAATGTAGCATGATACTTCTATCCCAAAGGTCAATGAACCTGATATTGAATGTCATGAGCATGTACTGAAGCATGAGCCTATAGAGGAGAATATTCAAGAAGATATGATGACTGAAAATATTCCTCCAGATGTGGAGAATATGGTTGTAGAGGAACAGGAGAAAGAGAAACATGGTATCCCATAGAAGGATGAATCACAAGTAGAACATAATCTACCCTCTCTAGATATGAAGAAGGATGATGAGCAAAAAGAAGTCCTAGAAAAATCAGAGGCACAAAACACTAAATTTTTTCCTCCTCTAGATAATGAAAAATATGTTGAAGAAGAGAAGAAGACTAAGGATCCCT
>VDFB02388068.1:0-28418 GCA_007258455.2 Sequoia sempervirens | reverse complement strand
GAAGGCAACAAAATAGGTGCGCTCAAAGATTACTTAATAATCTCTTTACAATCTAAAAAGTCCCTCGGGCAGATTCAGTAAGTTCACAGACATAAATTATTAGTGGCAGACTGATAAACTTACAATACTATATTAACTTAGACAAAAAGTTTCAAGATGAGATACTTAAGGAGTGTATGGTGCCCTCAATACTTCCAGATATACATGGTAAGAGTAAAAATAAATATGATTAAAGATTTCAAGCTGGAACATAAATATATATATTTCCTAACAAATTTTCACAAATTCAATACAGCCGTTTCATAAAGAAAATTCTGTTATGAACTTGCGCCTCAAACAGAGTTTTATTTTATTCATTAGATTTCATTTACTGATAATCACAAACCTACGTTTTCCTTTCATAGACATTTTCATGATTTATTTCTTGAAATCTTTATTAAAATTAATTTCAACAAAGTCTGTTTCCAGAATATAAAACAATAACACAATCTTTGTCTGCCTAAATCTATTTTTGTAAAGAAAGAGAATCATTAACCTTTTTTTTGAAATTACAATTTCATGCAAATACAATCATTTCACAGTCAGATCTAAAGACGGTTTCGGATCTGGTATACTCTAATTGCTATTTGTTTGTATTCTTTTCTACTTAAAGTTAGAATACTCTTCTAATCAGTTTCTTTATTATCTGTGCAGGTACAACAAACAATTTCCTAACTGAACAATAAAGTTCAACATTAATTTCTAAAAAATTTAGCATAAGAAATGAAATTGCAGAAGAAAACCTGGTTAATCTGGAAATTGAGCTGAAACGCACTTTGAAACTTTTGATGATTCCACTACCAACTTTTCCAAACTCCGACAGTGAAATTCAAATCAAAACCATCTTCAAAACACGCTAGTAACAAAATCTTAAAAGGAAAAATTCTTCTCAAAATAATTGCTGTGAAACAAACTGCTAAAAACTACTGCCCTGAAAGTTCTTCCCGTGAATGCACAATTACCCCTTTTCCAAAGATATTAATTCATGCAAATCACTTTCCATCACAAAACTTAACTGAAAGTTCATTTTGCATTGTAAATAGCTCATTCAGTTCAACTTAATCTTTAAAATATTAGAACAAACCTTTAACCAGCAATCAAAGATTCTTATCTCTTCGAAAATATCTTACTTTAAAAATATCTATTTCACATATTTCAAGTTGCTCAATTAAATCAGCAATAATAATATTTTAATAAAAACATTGCAAAGAAATAACTTTAACTGATAAATTTAATAACTTATTTAATTTAACTTAATAAATTAAATCATTAATGTTAGTTAAAACAGTAATAAACATTTAATAAAATTAAATATTATATTCACAAACACAAAACAATATATATTTGAACACGACAAGACAAACTGGGCTACACGGGGTAACACAAAGATACTCGTTCGAAGATGAACGATGGTTTAAAAGGACCTTTCAGTACCTCCAACAACTTAATTATATTGAATTAGGGTACGCTCAGACCTGACAAGTAGGTGGAGCCGTTACCCGGTACCTGTGTCTGCAGGAAAACATCAAGGTTAAAACATGTATATATAAACTCATGTTAGAAAACACACCGTGAATAAGAATTGCAGCGTAGCAGGGTACTCACGAATGAGTAATGCCACACTGTCTTCTTCACCGACACACACAAGCAAGATAAATCATAAACAATAGTCATAAACAATAAGCCACATCATGAATGAATCTATCACAATATCATCAAACTAATCACCTCAACATAACAATCACATGAAAAATCGTAAGCTAATAAACCATATCAGATATATGTCTATCTCAATAACATCACGGAAACAAAACCAGATAAATAGGACGTCAATGTATCATCCATAGAGTATAAAAACAACATAATGTCAGAGTTATAACTAAGAATACTCAACATAGTATCATAGTGAACTAAAGCATCTAACAGGCAGAATAAAAGTGAAAACGACTAAGACAGGATGTCACAGCGAGAGGGTCACTACATCCTCCCCCCCTAGGATAAGGCTTACTCCTGGAAGCCTACAAATAAATATGGATATAGCTCATTCATACGTGTTGCATCCTCCCAAGTAGTTGAAGCCTCATTGCTAGGATCCCATTGGACCCTCACCTGATCAATGTCACGACCTCTGAGGCCAAGCCTCCTGTGCTGAAGAATGCCCACAAGCTTCAAAACCAGTTGCCCATCCTCTACCGGTAATGTATCCCAATCGAGCACATGTGAAACATTTGGATGATAAGTTCCATGAAAAATGTCATGAATGCGTGAGGGGCTAGGTGGCAATGCAAGACGATATGCCGCTGGCCCAATCTTCTCAAGAATCTCGAACGGACCAATAAAGTGAGGTACAAGTTTAGAACCCTTTCCATATTGGATTAGACTCTTCTGTGGACGCACTCGTAAAAGAACTTGGTCTACAACTACAAACTGGTGATCCACTCGATGTGCACCTACATTCTTTTTCTGTCTATCCAGAGCTGTTGCCAAATGTTCTTTGATGCAATCAACCTGCTGTTCCATCTCTCGAAGCATCTCAATACCCAATAAATTATCTTCTAACTGATTCAATCTCAAGGGAGTACGACATGGTTGTCCATATAATGCCTGGAAAGGAGGCATACCAATCAAACTCAGATGAGTGTTATTATAAGTAAACTCCATTAAATGGAGATAATCTTCCCATCGTGTCTGCTTTTCCATGACATACATGCGTACCATTTCTTCGAGGATCCAGTTGACCCTCTCAGTCTGTCCATCAGTCTCGGGGTAATATGCTGAACTATAGTTCAATTGCATCCCCAAGGCTTGTTGCATTGATGTCCAATAAGTCGAGGTGAATACAAGATCTCTAACAGAAATGATCTGACAAGGAATCCCATGTAATTTCACTATATCTTCCATGAATATTCTAGCAATGGACAAGGCACTATAAGATGAAAAAATAGGGGAGAAATGTACTAGTTTCGTCATCCTATCCATTGTCACCAAAATGGCATCATGTTGTTGTGAAGAATTAGGCAACCCAATGATGAGATCCAATGAAATTATTTCCCATTTACATTCTGGCACTAAGTGTGGTTGCAAATGTTCCACTTGATCATGGGGAAGTGGATCCTGCTGACTACCACTGTGTCTACCTCCACGGCCAGAACCACGACCTCTAACACAACTTTGCCTAGGTGGCATGATCCTACACAACACCACGTAGAACAAGTCTTAGATATGAAGTGAGAGTAAGGAAAGGGAAAGAATGAATCTCAAAAATATAAGTACTATATCCATGACCAACATAAATATCCTTCATATACGCCTACCCTATAGTTCCCTAAGTCTACTTCCTCGTATACACTCCCCAAGTCAATATCCTACATACCTAGAGATAATTCACAATACAACATATGGCCGACATTGAAAATGATAAAGATAAAATCATTTAGCCACTAAAGTCATAAATAAACATTAAATGGAAATCAATTTTCAACATTAAAGTAAGAAATGCATGCAATATCAACATTAAATCAAGTGTAACCATAAGGGTCACAAGTAAACAAGATCACAAAGTGTGGCTAAACTATCACAACCAAATATAAACAAGGTGTCGACCTTTGAAATTAACATATAGTCATCAATAATTAGAAAGAAAATCCACAATATTCAAAATAGTACAATACATCACTATGTGACTAGACTCTAGCCACCTAACAAGGAAGGAGGAAACTTTTTTAGGCTATAACAACAGTAGTCTTCTAGTGGTGCGGAGTGATCACTCACACGTCTAAGTTACAAGACATAAAAGACAATAGGATAATACAAACTATAGAGTCTAACACCTAGGATAACGTAATGCGCTTACTAATATCCAGAGTACCCAGTGTTAGAACCTAGCGCTCTGATACCATCTGTAATGCCCGGCCTTGGTTACCGTTATAACAAAGTGTAAAGAGTAAAGTTAACCGAACAATTTTTTTTTTTTTTAAAGATATTTAACTTACACAATTGCCATAAGGTTTCCAAGACGAAGTTACTTAAACCTTATACATAAACTCAACACATTATCATAAACATAATACAAATTTAATGCCAAGAATGATTTAGTTTGCAAGACTTATTATATTCGAGAATCCATAGGTTCAGTTTACAACAAAAGAGATTTTAATAAATCTCATTACATCCAAAGATGGTACAATATAAACACTCTTATACAAGAGGTAAGTTTTACAAAGCATATAGTGTTCATTTAACATCTGGCACAAATATCCACGACCAAGCTCTGCATCATCAGTCACGAACAAAGAAGTAACTGGAACTAGTTGCAAGCTTAGGATCATCTGCATGAAAATATAAGGAAGATAGAGCACGGTTTCCTCCCGACCACGTGGAACCCAAAGGTCCACTCCCTCCGTGCTAGGAGATAATTGATAGGTCCACAAGCAAAGAAGACACAACATAACATTTACGGGGTTTACAAATTACATCACGACATAATGTTAACAATCATAGTAAATAAAACCTTAGTAACACAACACATCAAAATAAATTTGAACACAAGGAACACCATCATGATATAGGCTAAGAGTGTCATCACATCGTCGGGATAGGTTACCCTGGTGAATCTTCCTAGACTACCAGCCCTCTCTCCAAGAGTTACCCTGGTAGCCTCTACCGATTCCCGGCCCTTATGCAGACCAATGTGGAGTCACTTCATCTTTCAAGAGGACAAGATGACGACTTGCCATTCCAGGCCTTCTCAACCTTTTCTCAACCTGAACGAGCGTTAAGACAATAGGTGAGGCAAACTTTTATCTGAATTAATGTTCATAACTTCCCAACCCATAATTTATTAGTTAGGTTTTCACTGAATTAACACACCTACGATAGGTTACCCAGACAATCACTTCCGGATTTCGGCCCCTACCGCAAGCCACTCTTCTATAACATGACTCAACATAAAAATCAAGGGGTAGCTATTAAGCACATAGATCAAAACCTCAATGTTTACGTCTTTCTCTAGAGACAGATCATAATCCCTAAGACGTCCTTTAACAAAAAAACAAAAAGTGCAAAGCTATAATCCCCAAGTAAAGATCATCATAACATATAAACTCCCAGTGTCAAAATACAACTAAAGACAACTCAACACAAAAATACCAAAGATAGCCTTCAAGCACAAGAAAAAAAATTCGTAAAGGTACATAAATTTCTATCATGACATAAACCAGGATTTTCATAATGTCACCATAATTACAACCAGTTGTGCAAGGCCTTACCCCAAACATCATCATGACAATAATACTCCAAAGTATATGTATTCATATCATAAACCACCAATTCAATTTTCTAACCTTAGGAAACTAAAATTTCAGTAACACTTAATATTCGACTTCCACTTGATAATTTTCAAACAATAAATCCAAAAAGGTCTCTTTAATCATAATCATTTAAGATAAAAATTCTAAAGTTGATATATCCTTAAGAGATCATTATGGCCATCAATATATCACCAACCATTAAAATAAATTTAAGGAAGTTTATTTAACTCCTCTTAACTTATATTTAAAGTATAGTTAAGTACAAGTATAGTAAATAAAGAGAAGATATTTCGCAGTCCATGCAACCAAATCATTTATAAGATCTTTTAAAAATAACAGTCACTTCAGATAACTGGCTTATTAAAAACAGAGATTTCGCACCATACATGGATAACATTATTTAAATTACTCAGTGATCATATACAGTCCTATTCTTAGAGTAAATAATTTCCGTTTTAAAGTATAGCACAAGCAATTTCACATAGTTTTTAAATTTCTAATCACAAAAATAAATATTAAGCTTATATATCATCGAATATGAAACAATTGCAAATCGCTAGGTAGTACGCAAAAACTAAGGTAATAGCAGACTACGTTTTGTTGATCTTCCAGTCTAATTGAATTTAGGACAACTAGTGATGAATAGTTACAGCTACGCAAGAATTAGATCTACAGTTTTGCCATAAAATTTATTGGCTTCTTTAAGGCGCAAGACTTTTACCAGGTATAAATTTATATGAAAAAAAACAAAGATCTAAATTAAGTTCTTTTATAATTCCGGATACCCCGCCTCAAACTTGAGGATGTTGAATGTTAATGAAGAAGAGAAGGATGGGATGTGCTTTCTCTAATGCAGCATCAATCTCATTGCAGCGCAACCACTAAGCCGCTTAAAGGAATAATGACTTCAGATTTTAAAAAGAAACATATAGAATTTAATGAAAATGATATTTGGGGCATATAATTTGGGAATAGATTCTACTATCTATTAAGGGCGCTGTCTAAGGTTGGGAAAAATAACGAATACATATCATTCTACAGATTTATGTGGTATGCACGAGAAGAATATCAACATAAAACAGTAATCTGATAACTAAGTCATTTGCAAATACAATTCTGGCATTAAATACGCATTATCAAGGAGAGTACGTGTATAATAAAAAAAGAAATTTATCAAGAGTAACAGGAAATTTGTTCTTTGTTTTCAATGTTACAGCTGTAATAGGCTGCATTAAGGAACAGGGAATTTATTAAAGCCTCCAAAGTTTCTATGTTCTAGCGCTACCAGTAAGACGAAATTTCAAAGACTCCGGTAGCTTTTTTTTTTTTTTTTAGATCCGTAACAACAACCAATGAACGATTAAGACAAAGCTTCCTAAGTGCCAACGAACCAAAAGAAGCTATTTATCAGGAAATTTTAATCATTAAAGCCATGCATGAACTCTGGAAACAGAAGTAAGGGCTGGCGTAAAAATTTGTAAGTGATATGACAACTTTAAGTATAAGATAAGTAACCATGCATTCAACGCGAGTATCAGTTTACAGGAGATAGTTTTAAAATAAAACTTCTGGTAAATGATTATACAGAAATAATCATTTAAATGGAGGTTGTGCGCATATTCTAATAGGAAGAATAGTGTTGACAAATTGTAGAATCTTCCATCAAAACAAGAGGTTCGATATGATAAACAAAGTATAGAGATTTACAAGAAACTACGCACAGAAATAAGGAAAAGAATACAAGGATATCGAAATAAATTTAAGTAGTCAAAGAGTCTGAAGTCTATAATATCAGATGGAAAGCAATTTTGAAAATTGTATAGGCATGGATCCTCAGACAAACACTCTCAAATCCCTTACCAAAGCTGTGCTCATTATCAGTAAAATACGAATGGATTCTTTCAGAGTAACACCACATTTTTGATATAGATATACAACCTGTTTGATTACTGATTCAACATAATCAATCTATTACCTATGTTTATACACTTATCAATCTCCAGGTTCAGTATACGCCTACAGGAGGATAAGCTTCACACATAAATATAGTCATTAAAAGAATTTCAAATGACTAGTAAATGTAGTTAACATGCATTTATGGACGCAGAATTTTGGGACAGGGGTTTACAACTATATCCATATAAATAATTAAATGATTCTTTCAACCCTTCAGGCTACGCCATTGACAAAAGTGGGGGATCTATAAACAATACAAAGAATTATAAAGAATCTAAGGAACGGCGATGGAAGAAAAAGATTCCAGACTCTCAGATCTAGCAATTTTCTATGCTTAAACATGCAAATGATTATAACACCACAGTTTCATTAAACGATTTCTTTGAAATTGAATACTTCCCTAAAATCTATTCTCGTTTTTTTATTTTTATTTTTATTTTACTATTATTTGAATCTAAAACTCTTTCTAATTACTTCTTTTCTTTTGCAGGTTTGATAAAATCATTCTTTTTGGAATAAAGTTTTTAGAAAATTACATAATCAAATAATACAAATCAAGAAAAGAACCTGTGCTATTTGCTGAAAACTGATCTGGAACAAAACCTAAAGCTTCCGTCAAATCCACATAGTACACCAGAAATTTGATGACAGAAACCAAAACAATCCAACCCGAATTATGCTTATCAACCAAATTCTTAAGAGAAAAGTTCTTCTTCAAGCAATTGCTGTGCAAAATCTACTAAAGAACTACTGCCGTGAAAGTTCTTTCCGTGAATGCACAATTACCAATTTCCAAAAAAAAAATATTAATTCATGCAATTCACTTTCAATCATCAAACTTAACTGAAAGACCCTTTTTGCATTGTAATTAGATCCACCAGTTATAACTCAGTCTTTAAAATATCAGAACAAACCTTTAACTGTTAATCAAGGATTCTTATCTCTTCAAAAATATCTTTCCTTAATAGAATCTATTTCACATAATACAAGTTGCACAATTAAATCAGCCATAATAATATTTTAATTAAAATCATTGAAAAGAATTAACTTTCACTGATAAATTCAACAATATATTTAATTTAATTTAATAAATTAAGTCACAAACGTTGGTATAAACATTAATAAACATTTAATAAAATAAATAGTAAATACGCAAACACAAAACAATATATATATGAACACGACAAGACAAACTGGGCTACACGGGGTAACACAGAGATACTCGTTCGAAGATGAATGATGGTTTAAAAGGACCTGTCAATACCTCCGACAACATGTTTATTTTGAATTAGGGTACGCTCAGACCTGACAAGCAGGTGGAGCCGTTACCCAGTACCTGTGTCTGCAGGGAAACATCAACGTTAGAACATATATATACTCATGTTAGAAAACACACCGCGAATAAGAATTGCAGCGTAGCAGGGTACTCACGAATGAGTAATGCTATACTGTCTTATTCACCGATACAAACGAACAAGATTAATCATAAGCAATCATAACATCATGATAAACATAAGCAATAGTCATAAACAAATAAACCTCATCATGAATGAATCTATCACAGTATCATCAAACTAATCACCTTAACATAATAACCACATGAAAAATCGTAAGCTAATAAACCATATCAGATATATGTCTATCTCAATAACATCACGAAAACACAACCAGATAAATAGGACGTCAATGTATCATCCATAGAGTATAAAAACAACATAATGTCAGAGTTATAACTAAGAATACTCAACATAGTATCATAGTGAACTAAAGCATCTAACAGGCAGAATAAAAGTGAAAACGACTAAGACAGGATGTCACAGCGAGAGGGTCACTACATCCTCCCCCCCTAGGATAAGGCTTACTCCTGGAAGCCTACAAATAAATATGGATATAGCTCATTCATACGTGTTGCATCCTCCCAAGTAGTTGAAGCCTCATTGCTAGGATCCCATTGGACCCTCACCTGATCAATGTCACGACCTCTGAGGCCAAGCCTCCTGTGCTGAAGAATGCCCACAAGCTTCAAAACCAGTTGCCCATCCTCTACCGGTAATGTATCCCAATCGAGCACATGTGAAACATTTGGATGATAAGTTCCATGAACAATGTCATGAATGCGTGAGGGGCTAGGTGGCAATGCAAGACGATATGCCGCTGGCCCAATCTTCTCAAGAATCTCGAATGGACCAATAAAGTGAGGTACAAGTTTAGAACCCTTTCCATATTGGATTAGACTCTTCTGTGGACGCACTCGTAAAAGAACTTGGTCTACAACTACAAACTGGTGATCCACTCGATGTGCACCTACATTCTTTTTCTGTCTGTCCAGAGCTGTTGCCAAATGTTCTTTGATGCAATCAACCTGCTGTTCCATCTCTCGAAGCATCTCAATACCCAATAAATTATCTTCTAACTGATTCAATCTCAAGGGAGTACGACATGGTTGTCCATATAATGCCTGGAAAGGAGGCATACCAATCGAACTCAGATGAGTGTTATTATAAGTAAACTCCATCAAATGGAGATAATCTTCCCATCGTGTCTGCTTTTCCATGACATACATGCATACCATTTCTTCGAGGATCCAGTTGACCCTCTCAGTCTGTCCATCAGTCTCAGGGTAATATGCTGAACTATAGTTCAATTGCGTCCCCAAGGCTTGTTGCATTGATGTCCAATAAGTCGAGGTGAATACAGGATCTCTACCAGAAATGATCTGACGAGGAATCCCATGTAATTTCACTATATCTTCCATGAATATTCTAGCAATGGACAAGGCACTATAAGATGAACAAATAGGGGAGAAATGTACTAGTTTCGTCATCCTATCCATTGTCACCAAAATGGCATCATGTTGTTGTGAAGAATTAGGCAACCCAATGATGAGATCCAATGAAATTATTTCCCATTTACATTCTGGCACTAAGTGTGGTTGCAAATGTTCCACTTGATCATGGGGAAGTGGATCCTGCTGACTACCACTGTGTCTACCTCCACGGCCAGAACCACGACCTCTAACACAACTTTTCCTAGGTGGCATGATCCTACACAACACCACGTAGAACAAGTCTTAGATATGAAGTGAGAGTAAGGAAAGGGAAAGAATGAATCTCAAAAATATAAGTACTATATCCATGACCAACATAAATATCCTTCATATACGCCTACCCTATAGTTCCCTAAGTCTACTTCCTCGTATACACTCCCCAAGTCAGTATCCTACATACCTAGAGATAATTCACAATACAACATATGGCCGACATTGAAAATGATAAAGATAAAATCATTTAGCCACTAAAGTCATAAATAAACATTAAATGGAAATCAATTTTCAACATTAAAGTAAGAAATGCATGCAATATCAACATTAAATCAAGTGTAACCATAAGGGTCACAAGTAAACAAGATCACAAAGTGTGGCTAAACTATCACAACCAAATATAAACAAGGTGTCGACCTTTGAAATTAACATATAGTCATCAATAATTAGAAAGAAAATCCACAATATTCAAAATAGTACAATACATCACTATGTGACTAGACTCTAGCCACCTAACAAGGAAGGAGGAAACTTTTTTAGGCTATAACAACAGTAGTCTTCTAGTGGTGCGGAGTGATCACTCACACGTCTAAGTTACAAGACATAAAAGACAATAGGATAATACAAACTATAGAGTCTAACACCTAGGATAACGTAATGCGCTTACTAATATCCAGAGTACCCAGTGTTAGAACCTAGCGCTCTGATACCATCTGTAATGCCCGGCCTTGGTTACCGTTATAACAAAGTGTAAAGAGTAAAGTTAACCGAACAATTTTTTTTTTTTTAAAAGATATTTAACTTACACAATTGCCATAAGGTTTCCAAGACGAAGTTACTTAAACCTTATACATAAACTCAACACATTATCATAAACATAATACAAATTTAATGCCAAGAATGATTTAGTTTGCAAGACTTATTATATTCGAGAATCCATAGGTTCAGTTTACAACAAAAGAGATTTTAATAAATCTCATTACATCCAAAGATGGTACAATATAAACACTCTTATACAAGAGGTAAGTTTTACAAAGCATATAGTGTTCATTTAACATCTGGCACAAATATCCACGACCAAGCTCTGCATCATCAGTCACGAACAAAGAAGTAACTGGAACTAGTTGCAAGCTTAGGATCATCTGCATGAAAATATAAGGAAGATAGAGCACGGTTTCCTCCCGACCACGTGGAACCCAAAGGTCCACTCCCTCTGTGCTAGGAGATAATTGATAGGTCCACAAGCAAAGAAGACACAACATAACATTTACGGGGTTTACAAATTACATCACGACATAACGTTAACAATCATAGTAAATAAAACCTTAGTAACACAACACATCAAAATAAATTTGAACACAAGGAACACCATCATGATATAGGCTAAGAGTGTCATCACATCGTCGGGATAGGTTACCCTGGTGAATCTTCCTAGACTACCAGCCCTCTCTCCAAGAGTTACCCTGGTAGCCTCTACCGATTCCCGGCCCTTATGCAGACCAATGTGGAGTCACTTCATCTTTCAAGAGGACAAGATGACGACTTGCCATTCCAGGCCTTCTCAACCTTTTCTCAACCTGAACGAGCGTTAAGACAATAGGTGAGGCAAACTTTTATCTGAATTAATGTTCATAACTTCCCAACCCATAATTTATTAGTTAGGTTTTCACTGAATTAACACACCTACGATAGGTTACCCAGACAATCACTTCCGGATTTCGGCCCCTACCGCAAGCCACTCTTCTATAACATGACTCAACATAAAAATCAAGGGGTAGCTATTAAGCACATAGATCAAAACCTCAATGTTTACGTCTTTCTCTAGAGACAGATCATAATCCCTAAGACGTCCTTTAACAAAAAAACAAAAAGTGCAAAGCTATAATCCCCAAGTAAAGATCATCATAACATATAAACTCCCAGTGTCAAAATACAACTAAAGACAACTCAACACAAAAATACCAAAGATAGCCTTCAAGCACAAGAAAAAAAATTCATAAAGGTACATAAATTTCTATCATGACATAAACCAGGATTTTCATAATGTCACCATAATTACAACCAGTTGTGCAAGGCCTTACCCCAAACATGATCATGACAATAATACTCCAAAGTATATGTATTCATATCATAAACCACCAATTCAATTTTCTAACCTTAGGAAACTAAAATTTCAGTAACACTTAATATTCGACTTCCACTTGATAATTTTCAAACAATAAATCCAAAAAGGTCTCTTTAATCATAATCATTTAAGATAAAAATTCTAAAGTTGATATATCCTTAAGAGATCATTATGGCCATCAATATATCACCAACCATTAAAATAAATTTAAGGAAGTTTATTTAACTCCTCTTAACTTATATTTAAAGTAAAGTTAAGTACAAGTATAGTAAATAAAGAGAAGATATTTCGCAGTCCATGCAACCAAATCATTTATAAGATCTTTTAAAAATAACAGTCACTTCAGATAACTAGCTTATTAAAAACAGAGATTTCGCACCATACATGGATAACATTATTTAAATTACTCAGTGATCATATACAGTCCTATCCTTAGAGTAAATAATTTCCGTTTTAAAGTATAGCACAAGCAATTTCACATAGTTTTTAAATTTCTAATCACAAAAATAAATATTAAGCTTATATATCATCGAATATGAAACAATTGCAAATCGCTAGGTAGTACGCAAAAACTAAGGTAATAGCAGACTACGTTTTGTTGATCTTCCAGTCTAATTGAATTTAGGACAACTAGTGATGAATAGTTACAGCTACGCAAGAATTAGATCTACAGTTTTGCCATAAAATTTATTGGCTTCTTTAAGGCGCAAGACTTTTACCAGGTATAAATTTATATGAAAAAAAACAAAGATCTAAATTATGTTCTTTTATAATTCCGGATACCCCGCATCAAACTTGAGGATGCTGAATGTTAATGAAGAAGAGAAGGATGGGATGTGCTTTCTCTAATGCAGCATCAATCTCATTGCAGCGCAGCCACTAAGCCGCTTAAAGGAATAATGACTTCATATTTTAAAAAGAAACATATAGAATTTAATGAAAATGATATTTGGGGCATATAATTTGTGAATAGATTCTACTATCTATTAAGGGCGCTATCTAAGGTTGGGAAAAATAACGAATACATATCATTCTACAGATTTATGTGGTATGCACGAGAAGAATATCAACATAAAACAGTAATCTGATAACTAAGTCATTTGCAAATACAATTCTGGCATGAAATACGCATTATCAAGGAGAGTACGTGTATAATAAAAAAAGAAATTTATCAAGAGTAACAAGAAATTTGTTCTTTGTTTTCAATGTTACAGCTATAATAGGCTGCATTAAGGAACATGGAGTTTATTAAAGCCTCCAAAGTATCTATCTTCTAGCACTGCCAGTAAGACGAAATTTCAAAGACTCCGTAGCTTATTTTATTTTATTTTATTTTATTTTAGATCCGTAACAACAACCAATGAACGATTAAGACAAAGCTTCCTAAGTGCCAACGAACCAAAAGAAGCTATTTATCAGGAAATTTTAATCATTAAAGCCATGCATGAACTCTGGAAACAGAAGTAAGGGCTGGCGTAAAAATTTGTAAGTGATATGACAACTTTAAGTATAAGATAAGTAACCATGCATTCAACGCGAGTATCAGTTTACAGGAGATAGTTTTAAAATAAAACTTCTGGTAAATGATTATACAGAAATAATCATTTAAATGGAGGCTATGCGCATATTCTAATAGGAAGAATAGTGTTGAAAAATCGTAGAATCTTCCATCAAAACAAGAGGTTCGATATGGTAAACAAAGTATAGAGATTTACAAGAAACTACGAACAGAAATAAGGAAAAGAATACAAGGATATCGAGATAAATTTAAGTAGTCAAAGAGTCTGAAGTCTATAATATCAGATGGAAAGCAATTTTGAAAATTGTATAGGCATGGATCCTCAGACAAACACTCTCAAATCCCTTACCAAAGCTGTGCTCATTATCAGTAAAATGCGAATGGATTCTTTCAGAGTAACACCACATTCTTGATATAGATATACAACCTGTTTGATTACTGATTCAACATAATCAATCTATTACCTATGTTTATACACTTATCAATCTCCAGGTTCAGTATACGCCTACAGGAGGATAAGCTTCACACATAAATATAGTCATTAAAAGAATTTCAAATGACTAGTAAATGTAGTTAACATGCATTTATGGACGCAGAATTTTGGTACAGGGGTTTACAACTATATCCATATAAATAATTAAATGATTCTTTCAACCCTTCAGGCTATGCCATTGACAAAAGTGGGGGATCTATAAACAATACAAAGAATTATAAAGAATCTAAGGAACGGCGATGGAAGAAAAAGATTCCAGACTCTCAGATCTAGCAATTTTCTATGCTTAAACATGCAAATGATTATAACACCACAGTTTCATTAAACGATTTCTTTGAAATTGAATACTTCCCTAAAATCTATTCTCGTTTTTTTATTTTTATTTTTATTTTACTATTCTTTGAATCTAAAACTCTTTCTAATTACTTCTTTTCTTTTGCAGGTTTGATAAAATCATTCTTTTTGGAATAAAGTTTTTAGAAAATTACATAATCAAATAATACAAATCAAGAAAAGAACCTGTGCTATTTGCTGAAAACTGATCTGGAACAAAACCTAAAGCTTCCGTCAAATCCACATAGTACACCAGAAATTTGATGACAGAAACCAAAACAATCCAACCCGAATTATGCTTATCAACCAAATTCTGAAGAGAAAAGTTCTTCTTCAAGCAATTGTTGTGCAAAATCTACTAAAGAACTACTGCCGTGAAAGTTCTTTCCGTGAATGCACAATTACCAATTTCCAAAAAAAAAATATTAATTCATGCAATTCACTTTCAATCATCAAACTTAACTGAAAGACCCTTTTTGCATTGTAATTAGATCCACCAATTATAACTCAGTCTTTAAAATATCAGAACAAACCTTTAACTATTAATCAAGGATTCTTATCTCTTCAAAAATATCTTTCCTTAATAGAATCTATTTCACATAATACAAGTTGCACAATTAAATCAGCCATAATAATATTTTAATTAAAATCATTGAAAAGAATTAAATTTCACTGATAAATTCAACAATATATTTAATTTAATTTAATAAATTAAGTCACAAACGTTGGTATAAACATTAATAAACATTTAATAAAATAAATAGTAAATACGCAAACACAAAACAATATATATATGAACACGACAAGACAAACTGGGCTACACGGGGTAACACAAAGATACTCGTTCGAAGATGAACGATGGTTTAAAAGGACCTGTCAATACCTTCGACAACATGTTTATTTTGAATTAGGGTACGGTCAGACCTGACAAGCAGGTGGAGCCATTATCTCTCAAAAAGTGGTATCAGATAGAGATATGATTTGTCCTTTAATGCATTACCATATTCTTTGAAATGTTGATAGAAATTGTATTATCACACAAGATAGAAATAGGTTCATCATATGATAATCTAATATTCTTCATCTTCATCATCAACACCTGTGTGTAGCAAGAGGCTGTTGTAATGTATTATTCCTCAACAATAGATCATGACACTGAATCTTGCTTCTTAACCAAGAAACCAATTTGCTTCCAAGAAAGAAAGCACCTCCACTTGTACTTCTTATGTCATCTATACAACCTACCCAATTTGCATTTGTATAAGCACCCAAAGAGAAATTAGTGTCCCTTGGATACTATAGAACATAATCTAAAGTGGCCTTCAAGTATTTGAATATCCTTTTCACTATTGCCCCATGTGATTCTTTGGGATCTTCTTAAAATCTTACCACAAGACACACTGCATGCATGATATCCAGTCTAGTAGTTAGATATAGAAATCCACCAATCATGGATTTTTACTTACTCTAATCTTAGGAGATTCATAATTTTTGCTCAACTTACAACAAGTAACCATGGGAGCACATATTGGTTTAGAGTCCTCCATTCCAAACTTCTTTTACATTTCCTTGACATACTTTAATTGTGAGATGAATATACCTTTATCAGATTGACTAATTTGTAGCCCAAGGAAGAACTTAAAACTCATTTTTCTTTTCCTCTACAAACTTCTTAAACATTACTCCATTTCCATTATTTGAAAATGTAATTTCACTCTCAAAATAAAGTGATTTTTATAAAATCAGTCAATTTCCTCATTTAATTTATTTAATTTATTTTGTTCCCTTTATTTTGCTCTATACTCCTAACCCATTTGGGAACGATTATGTAATGAGATAAATCTTGCAATTTTCCCCAATCACGTTTTAATTGTACTCATAAATGATTAGATAGAATAAAGGAAAGAAAACAATACAGTTCATAAATTTGTTTACATATGTGGATTCCTTCATGGGTTTTTTTGAGCAATGTGCTAAGGATAGTGGAGCCAAATAAACTAGTGAAAATGATGGATGTGCATAAGGTGTCTGAGGCACAAATGCAGAATGAGGCAATAAGACATCTAGAGGTTAACAATTGCTACCATCCAACAAGCCGTTGAGTGGAATGTCGAGTAGGGCCACATCAATCCTAATGTCAACTAGTTATTGTTTTTCTTGCTCACATTGTTTTGGTGGAGCAGTTGGGCCGCACTAGTAGAGCCCCTATAAATATTGTGTTTATTCTTTGATGTAAACAATCATGTCATTTTTATTTAATAAAATATTTGGAGAATTCTACATGTACACAATAGATTCCTTGCATGCATTGCTTCACAACATTACATTGTATAAAGAAAATATGGTATGAATAAATGAGAAAATATGTGATGATTCTTATGAATGTGCAATTTTTTTTGAATCTTTATGTTACAAGTGTTATCTACAATGCTATTAGGATTTTATCTTATTGCATCACCCTAGGATTTATTTCTCTAACATAAATAATCCAAAACTTAGGTTTATATTTTATCATCAAAATGTATTTTACTTTTACCTCTCTTTTTGGTGTGTAAAAGAAGAAACTACAAAATTAAGGAGACAAGTTTATGGTAAACAATACTACCAAAGAAAAAAGTATTAATAATAACTATTATAGTAAAGGAGAGGGGTTAGGAACCTATGAGTTGATACAAGGAATGAAGGGGGATCCTAGGAAGATGATACCACTAAAGTAGGTCTAACAAAACCATTAGGGATGAATAAAAGAATTAATAAAATTCTAAATAAAAGCACCCATGGCAAAAGGAGATAGCAAGAGATTAAGATAATTTTTTGAAGAAATTAAGATAGCTCATGAGATGCACATGGAAGAAGAAATAATATTGTAATAAAACGAAATAAGATAAGGATGATTCCAAAAAAGGATGGAAAAGGCTAAAGAAGCCTCAATTGAGTGGACCAAGATGGTTGTTGAAGGTGATGAGTATCCACCAATACAAGAATTGATATTTATTGTGATATTCAATAACAATGAAACATCTAAAAGAATAAATATCCATATTAAGAGAAAAAAAAATTAACCAAATTAGAAAATTACATAAAAGAATATGATGAATATAAGGAGTCATTGGATACAGGTTTTGCAAGCAATAGTTCTCAAAATGAGGTGTAGAAGTAGGGGTAATGCACCATTTAAATTTTTAACTCATGAACCATATTTTCAATTGGAACTATTAAACATAAAGGTTACAATTAATGAATAATTTGAGGTCTTATAAAATTTAATCTTAAAAAAGGCCTCTAAATTTGAGTGAAGAATAGTTAGATAATGTAGTAAGTAAAAGTGTATGTTTACAAAAGAAAATATGATGAAAGTTTTAGTATTTTAGGAAAGATAAACAAGTAAGAAGAAAGAGGATATAAGGGAAATATGAAATAATTCAGGCATTGATATAATTGAATAAGGATGAGAGATCCCTATAATATTTATAAAAATATTACTAAATAATGAAAATTTTCCAAAAAAACCATCTCCTAAGATGAAATGACACATTGAAAAGGTAAACTACCCAAATTAGGAGTCGTCCCATATGCCACAAATTCAAGAAGAGTATCCAAATAAGAGATAAGTATTGAATCCTTACTTATGCTAGAGAATGCAAGATCAACAGAGGATTATGTGAATAATTTTGATAATATATTATGTACTGAATATTTTGAGATTTAATTAACTAGAGGTAAAGGTAAAGTAAAAAGATTACTAAAATAACAAGAGAGTATAACCAATAAAAATAACTAAATAAAAGAGGAAGATAGGTTAAGAGGAAGTACAAACCTCGAGCAACAAAAAGGTAAATAAAACACTCCATCAACTCCTATAAAATTGTTACAAATAGGAATACATTTTTAGGTTTAGTAGAGACACCAAAGTTGTAAGTGAGCATATATTCGTCTTGGAATCTCACTAGAGTAGGGATGAAGTTGATGACGATTATAATTAGTTGCTAAAATATTTTTTGGAATTAAAATTACTTCATAAAGGGTTTTACTAGTTTAATATGTTTGTTTAAAGGTAAAATGATAGGCAATGAAAATTTAAATTGTAAAAAATTTATAATTTATAGGGACATGGTTAGTATCAAATTCCAAACTTGGTTCTCACTTAGATCTTAAGTTGATTTGTCTGTGAAATATACAAAAGTTACTATCCACATTAGTCAATTAATTAGTGAGTCAATTTTCACTTTAAGATATTAATTGTTTCTATATCTATATCATTTCCCATTTATCCCCACCTTGATGAGAATGTCTTGGTGCAACAATATATTGATAAGTGACATATTCTTGCCTTTAGTTCATGGTCTGATCCATATGCATCTTCATTGTACCTTGTTAGAAATATTTCATCACCCTAGAATTTATTTCTCTGACATAAATTTAATCCAAAACTTAGGCCTATATTATATCATAAAAATTTATTTTATTTATACACCCCTCTTTTTGGTGTGTAAAAGGAGAAAATAAAAAAATAAGGAGATAATTTTATGGTAAAGAATACTACAAAGCAAAGAAGTATTAATAATAAATATTAAGTAAATGACAGGGGTTAGGAACCTATGGGTTGACATAAGGAATGAAGGGGGTTCCTAAGAAGATGATACCACTAAAGTAGGTATGATAAAGCCATTAGGGATGAATAAAAGGATTAGTAAAATTCCAAATATAAACACCAATGCCAAAAGGAGATAGCAAGATATTAAGATAATTTTTTGAAGAAATTATGATATCTCATCAGATGCACATGGATGAAGAAAGAATATTGAAACAAAACCAAATAAGATAAGTAAGATTCCAAAAAAGATGGAAAAGGTTAAAGAAGCCTCAATTGAGTTCACCAAGAGGGTTGTTGTTGAAAGTAATGAGTATCCACCAATAGAGGAATCAATATTTATTGTGATTTTCAATAACAATGAAACATTAAAAGAATAAGCATCATTGTTAAATTATAATTTTTTGGAATAAATATGTAAAAGAAAAAATATCATTGTTAAATTATAACTATTCTATGGATACTAACCATCCATATAGTTATTATATTAAAGGTAAAATGATAAGAAATGATAGGCAGTTTGATATTTATTGTGATGTTTAATAACACATTTATTAAAGATTACATATGACCTAATAGTCAAAGGCTTGACAACTTATCCCTTAATTATCCTTATACCATGGTTACTCCCGAGGAAAGAGTTAAATGTCAAATGAAATGAAAGATCCAATGTGACATTTCCTTCCTTGGTACTTTGGATTGGTTGGAAGTCTTAAAGACTAATGTATATCTCCCATCAGTGTTGTAATTCACATGCATCCACTTCCTTAACATTGCTCGACATATCTTAATCACATAATCTAAATCTTTGATATATATGGAGGATATTTTCCATGGTTTATGACCATTTGGTGCTTGCCTCTTTTTTTTATTCCCCTATTTGAAAACTTTAGATTACAAATTGAAACTTGGACTTAAGGAGCAAAGAATGGACATATTAATCTTAAAGTAAGAACTTTTACTATTTTACTATTCATCGCAACTTGATTCTCCATTTGTAAATTTTGTTGAAGTGAATGATCTAAGAGTTGTTTAAGTGAATGGTGTTGTTTCTATTTGAAATGCAAGCCTAGATTTACACAATTTAAAAATACACGGGCTTGGTATGTTATGAATTGTAAGTTAAAATTTACATAATGTGTTTTGAAACACAACACGTTTTGAAACCTCCTATTTTTCACAAGAAAGTCATAACTATACATATCTAGGTCTCCATTTCAAATAACAATGGATCATTTCATGATAGTGTGTTTGGGTATGAAAAATTGTAGGATTCAAAACACACTATGATTTGTAACTTACACTTCACATGCTATCTAAAACACCATTTTTTATAACCCTTACTATCAAAAATTATATCCAATTTACCTAATAACATGAAAAATGGTGTTGTTTTTATTTGAATTGCAAACCTAGATATATGTGGTTTAAAAACACATCGGTGGGGTATGATGTGAATTGGAGGTTAATAAACATAATGTGTTTTGAAACACAACACATTTTGAAACCTCCTATTTCTCATGATAAATTTATAACTATACATATCTAGGTCTCCATTTCAAATAACATCATTTCATGACAATATGTTTGGATATAAAAATTGCAAGTTTCAAAACACACCATGATTTGTAACTTGTATTTAACATGTACCCAAAACACATCATAATTTTTAACCCCTACTATGGAGAAGTATATCCAATTCACCCAGTAACATGAATGATGGTGTTGTTTTTGTTTGAGTTGTGGACCTAGATGTACATAGTTTGAAAACACATAGGTTGGGTATGTTGTTAATTGTAGGTTAACAAACATAGTGCATTTTGAAATACAACACATTTTCAAACCTCTTATTTCTCATAATAACTTCATAATTATACATGTAGTGTCAAAAAAGTATCCCTTTTTCCACACTTAATTTGGGAATAATTAATAATAAAATAAGCCTAATGTGTTGGAAGTTTGGGAGTCAATTTGCATTGATGCAGCTTGGCAACATGAGCATGAGGTGTACATACAAAGGTTGATTCGGCTGGCCCAGTGTTGTCATTGATGTCAACTTTGTGGGAAGCATATTTGATGTCATTAATACAGTACTAACTATACCGAAAAGCTGATTTACTAGAGGTTTGGTTAAGTGTTCTCTATTGATGATATTGTGGTCCAGTGCATCAATTTTTGGGTCCACACTTCACCGCAAGAAGAGTTGTAACTTTTCTCTCTTAATCGCGTCATTATGGGTGAGTCATACAACTATATTCAAGATCTCAGGAAGTCTTGTGATGTATACTAGAAGTTATCAATGATGGAGTTCAACTCTGTATACCACATTCATCTCTCTACTCAGTATACCAACATGGGAGATTTCGCGTTTTCTTGAGAAGGTTGTTTTGATGCTACAGTTCTAAAGGTATTCTCTCTAATGTTGATGCAAAGAGAAACTAAAGTAATATCGAATTTGGAAGAGGTTTATTTTGAGAAGCATGTGTATGATTGGAGTTTTTGTGATTAGGTTATTCCTGGCCAGCCTAATGCATGATATGTGTTGAGAAGATTAATTATATTTTGTGGATGTTAGTTGAATTTATTTCAAATCCATGTCGACTTGAAATTGTGTATTACACACTTTTTGGGTGAAAAGATGTTTTTAAATCTTGTATGGTGCCAACAAGAGCTATTTTGGATTGTTTTGCTTACATCTAATTAGGTCGACCTAATTGATATGTGTGATGTATTTGAGAATATATATGAGATATTTTGTAGTTGTAAGTGTGTGAATGGTAGTAGAGGAATGAGATACAAGTGGATGTGCGAACATAATTGATATATCAGATGCGAGTGGTGTTTAGTGGTAAAAGTGCAGAATCAAAGCAAAATTGTTGAGCATTTGCTAAGTAGGGTAGTACTCCATACTCAGAGCTTCAATGAAATTGAAATACAACCAAAAAAAGGCACACTTCATATTAGTTCATATTTTGGTAATGTGTCATACCCATTTTGTATTGTACTTAACTCAGGCTTTGAGCCTTTCAAGGATAATATATCCTAGCAATGAGCCCTTGTAATATACTATGTCCAAATATAATATATTGTGAGCTAAACCTCACTGTGGTTTTTCCCATTTTGGGTTTTGCACATAAAAATCCCGGTGTTCATGTATTATGTGGTTTTATGAATGTTTTCATGCTTTCATTTCCTGTTACTATTAATATGCTTTGGTGAAATTGAATAATTTGTTGTGTTCAAAAAGTCTAATAGAATACTAATTCATCCCCACTCTCAGTATTCTAAATGTTCAACATAATGTTTCCTTGATTAAGTGTTGTAATGTGTTTTACACATTCACATTAATTTTAGGGCCTTTTTAATAAAATGGACTTAATTGTGCCTTATTTTAGTGTTGTAAGGTGTAACTTTACACTTTCACACTGACCTAAGGACTTATTAATTAATTGAGTTTAATTGTCCTTAATTGTCCCCTTTAATTAAAATCTAGGCCTAATTAATTGTAAATTTTGAGGGATAAAATTCAACATACATATATGCCATTTCACAACACTCAACTTTAGAAGATGCGTGGCCTAGGTAGGTGACCTAGGACCCATTCAACACAGGCGAATGGGTCCTCACTTGCTCTTAGAACCTTATTTTTGCATGATATTTCACCTCGTCTAATGTGTGTCCTAGGTAAGTGGCCTAGGAACCATTCGCCCTATGGCGAATGGGTCCTCACTTAGACCTAGGACCCCTATTTGAAATATATTTTTTGTGGTATTTTAATGATTTAAAATCTATAATTCAATGTTGGATTGTGTTATTTGAATTTCAAGAATTAGTGATAAGATATTGTAACAATGGAAATAGGGTGCCCCACCTTTTAGGAGATGGAGCACAAGGTTATGGGTCATATTTCACTATTGTTTCATTCAAGGAAACCCTAGAGATCTCAATCCAATAATAGAATGGGAGAAAGAGATCTGCTAAAGGTTGTCCTAGGGTATGTTTAGAGACTAAAAAGGGGTTCACCACCAAGCTAGGTCTTGGAAAGATAAGTAACATGCAAAACCTAATGATGAAGCTTAATGATGTGCAAGACTTGAATAGATGACCTACAAATGAATGCATTTTAAACCCGATGCCATAACATGCATGTTAAAAAGAAAATATTGTTTTAAAAACACACCATGATTTGTAACCTGCACTTCACATGGTATCTAAAACACATTGTATTTTGTAACCTCTACTATGGAAAAGTATATCCAAGTTATCCAATAATAGGAACAATCCCTTCCTCCTAAAATATATATATATATAGTTCTAGAGTAAATAATTTAAAATTGATATTTTATGGGGCTACTAGGGGCCTTCGTCAAGGGAATCCGCTCTCTCCTTATTTTTTTATTATTTTGGCTGAGGGGCTTGGCCGTCTTCTTAAATCTCAGGTTTCACATGGCTTGATTCATGGTTGGCAGTGGGGGATGGGCTTGCCTACGCTTTCTCATCTCCAATTCATGGATGATACCTCTCTTATGGGACTGGCTTGTATTAGGGAGGTTGATTCCTTAAGGAAAACTTTGGACATCTACCTTGCGGCTTTGGGCCAGAGAGTCAATGAGCAAAAGTCTTCTATATTTTTCTTTAATACTCCTCAAGCTATCCAGCGTCAGATTGCTGCTATCCTGTGGTTTCAAATTGGGTCTCTTCCCTTTGTCTACTTGGGTATTCCCCTTACTGTTGGCCGTCACCCTAGATCCTCTTGGCATCAGTTGCTTGATAAGCTTAGGTGGAAGGTTACTCATTGGACTCATCATTGGTTGTCTTATGTAGCTAGATTGACTCTTCTCAAGTCTATTATCTAGGCCCTTCCCATCTACAGGTGCTTTGTTCAAGCGGCTCCTATGTATTTCCTTAAGGAATTTGATTCTCTTTCTCGTAAATTTCTTTGGAGTGGTAATTTTTTTTCTTCAAAATGGAGCCTTGTTAAGTGGGAATCGGTGTGTAGACCAAAGCAGGAGGGTGGTCTTGGTTTACGCTCTGCTATTTTGAATGGGAAAGCTCTTGCTGCCAAGCTTTATTGGCATTGGTGCACCCATCAGCGCTAGTTATGGGCTCGTATTCTCAACCATAAATATCTTCGAGGTGTTGCTTCTTTTGAGGTCCCTCGCTATCCTCTGGAAGGGAGTGGTTCTATGATTTGGCATACTTTGAAAGTGGGGATGCAGTTGATTAAGGATGCTCTTTTTTGGATCTGTCATTCGGGGTCACAAGCTCTTTTTTGGTTAGATTCTTGGGATGGTCACCCTCCTATTCTTTCTTCTTTTCCTCATCTCAAGCCTCTTTCTGAGGTTTTTAGTGTGGGTGGCTGGGATACTGTGGAGCATTATAAGGTGGCGCAGCATGATGGTTTGGTTCTGCGTTTTCGTTGGAAGCACCCTTTTGAGTGGCCACCAGGAGGGTCTGAGGGGGATAGGCGTGAGCTTTCCCAACTTCTGGCTTCATGTGCTTGTAATTCTTTGAGAGGACCTGATGTGGTTGCAAGTGGATGTAATAGCAGAATTTGGAGTAGAAATAAATTACAAAGGTACAAGGATAGTTGGTGAAATTGGTTATTCTAAGGTAGAAGGACTATAATTTAGTGAAATATTTTACCTTGTATCTATGTTGAATTTCATTAGGATTTTTTTTTGTACATAGCTACATCTTTTGATTTTGAAGTGGACAAAATAATTTTTCATACATTATCTTATGGAGACTTAGATGAGGAAAGCTATAATTTTTAACCTAAAATATTTTAGATAAGGGGTATAAATATTTGGTTTGTAAACTAAAGGGTCTTTGTATGGATTAAAGTATTCACCATGTATGTTGTATCAAAATTAGAATTGAGTTTTAATCCAAGGAACCAAGTTGAGTTAATCATAGTTTTACATGATGATGTGTTAATAATTATGAATAATGGAGTGTTGATCAGAGAACTCAAGGTTTAGCTGGATTTTAGGGTTGAGATGAAAGATATAGGTGTTGTAAGGTACATTCTTGGTATATAAGAATACATAGAAATATGAATAATAAGAAGCTATGGTTAAACTAGAGGAAGTATCTTGAGACTATTCTATAATGGTTCAACATGCAAGATGATAATATTATGTATTAGTTTTCCAATAGCCTCTAAGTTGAGCATATAATGATGCCCTAAATCTATGGAGGTTTTGAGGGACATAAAAAATAAATATTATGCAACTATAATTGATAGCTCTATGTACATGCACTGAAATGTATGAGGCTTAAATATTACTTGAGAAAGTGGAGTTCTAAGTAGGCTCATGCTTAAATTAAACAAGTGGATGTACAATATCCTTTTATTAAGGAGATAGGTGAGTTAAGGAAAGTAGAAATTGAGGATATTAACACTTAATTAAATGCTACTAATTCTTTAACAAAACATATGAATACTATATTTTTTATGGTACAAGGATGAGAAGGGTTTAAATTTCTATCTTACACATGAGGTTAACTTCTTGGGATGATATAATTTCTCCTACAATGGATAGCAAGAGAGATAATCTTACAAATTTGGTGTACTATTAAACCATAGATAGTTATTAATGTGTTTCATAATGGTTTCTTCAAAAATATGTGTTTTCATATTAGATGGATGAGGTCATGACACATTAATTTCCCCACTCCCTTATTATATTTTTTATCCATTAACTAAAATGAGGCAAATACATATCCTAATAAATTGACTTTCAATTCCTCCTTCTCTAGACTATACCATAATGATTCAATATTCACATACTATTCTCTACATTGGTTTTACATTGAGACTCACACATGAAATATTTAACCATCACCATTATAGTAGTCTTCCAAGGCTCTAGAATATTGTCTAGACTGATTAATTTACTTTTATCATATGAAATCCCTTGAGAGTGAAAAAATCAAATCCTTCTCAAAACAACCTAAAAATAAGAGTGAAGGTGGAAAGAGTTAACTTTAATTCTTTTTCTATTAAGAATTGAGTGAGATTCATCAAATAATAGATCAAATTCTTAAATATATCATCATTATATTCTTCAAAATGAATCCCATCCAACTTATTGCCTTTATACTTTTTGTAACCTCGTCTTTCTTTAGAAAAGGATTCATACCATTTTGTTCTACCTTTCATTTCTATCTCTTTTTCTACTTTAAATGGAAAGTGATGAGATATTGAGAGCATTGAAGAACAAGAAAATGTATTATGAGGGTTTTATTTTTATTTTTTGTGTAAGAAAGAAATGAAAAAAACTTCAAAGAAGACTAGTATGAAAGACTATAGAATGTCAGAAGTTAATTAAAAAATAATTAAATTATTATCAAATATGTAGAATGATACATTGGCACACTTGATGAGAAAAGTGTCTAAATTTTAAAGTATTGAATTTGTGTATCACATTTACTTTTTCTATAGATAAGCATTTCTAAGTAACCAATACCTTGAGAAATCATGAGTGCTTATTTTAATGAGCTATATGAACATGTGGATTTTTTTAGATTGGGTACTTAAGTGCATTTATTTAGAGCTAAAGTAAGTTAAAATTATAATTAATAATAAAACTAGGATATATACCTAGACATACATTTATTTTACCCCGATTATGTGTGTGTTAAGAGTGAAGATATATGACTCTAAATTTTTTAGAATGTAGCATAGAATCTAAAAGATAAAATGTATTTGAGCTTTTTATTATGCACATAGGGGTGATTGATTGTATGGAAATTTAAGAGAAACCTTTAGAGAAAATAGATCTAGAGTTATTATTGAGTTGGTGAATTTTAAGTGTTATTGAATTGAATGATGTAAAGAGGCATTTAAGTGAATGGTGTTGTTGTTGCTATTTGAATTGTAGAACTAGATATACACAATTTAAAAACACATGTATTGGTATGTGATGAATTACAAGTTAATAAACATTGTGTATTTTGAATCACATGTTTTAAAACATCCCATTTCTCATAAGGTTAAGAGCGGGCTCGGCCACCTAAGCAGTCAAGGCCTTTGATTCCACTTATAAATTGGGTGTCCTCTCCCTGTTTACCCACACAACATAAAAGAAAATGACAATGAAATTGTTGTGTGTGGTTTTAATAATATCGTTGGCATTGGCAGTGGGCATGTCAGGCATGACAGAAGCACAACCTAATCTGTGCCAGGAGTATGTTCAGTGCACGAATGATGCTGAGTGTCAAGTATACAACTACCCTGGTGAAGACCCCTTTCTTTGCTGCAATATCAGGCAATGTGGTCTGGGAGTGGTACTTTGTTGTTAATCCCACATTCATTGCTAATCCTATTGCAGACAAAGTCTTAAATTTCTAGTGGACATTTTTTAAATAAATGACATGTTATGCTTTAACAATGTTTGGATGTACGCAAAGTTTATTATTATCATTTAGTTAATGTGAATTTTTTTATCATTTATTTGGAGAAGAGTTTTCAATATATATATATGTGAATTTATGTGAATTTTTTTATCATTTATCATTTATACAAGCCCATGATAATTTATGCCTTGGTTAAATTTATATATAATATAAACATGGGTATGAGAAGAAGAGGATTGCAATATTCATAAGCAATGAAATGAGACCATATAATATTGCTTTATCAATCATCCTAGCACAAAATTGCTTGGTGTGAATTTGATTATGTGAACATGCAAATGAGAATACTCTTCAATGAATCTAATGTATTTTTCTAACAATTTGACACAATCTTTAATAGATATCTCCCTTATGAAATCAACAAAGAAAAGAGATATAATCTATAAGCATATTAATCTCTCACAACCAAGCCTAATGGACTGGGGATGGATGCCTACCAATGTCAAATAAGACTTGGGCACCATCCTACAAAAAGGTGCATTTTTTATGAAAAATAATGATTACTAATTAGATTTTATCCTTATGATAGTCTAAAACTAATTGTAGACTTAAACTATTTTTTTTTATAAATAGATAGTAGATAATTTGT
>VDFB02388067.1:0-33936 GCA_007258455.2 Sequoia sempervirens | reverse complement strand
TTACAATACTTTACAACACTTCAAAATAAGACTTTTTTAGTGATGAAAAGGTGATTTTTAGGTGAATTACAATAAATAGAGTATAGAAGAATGTAGAAATGTCTTACAACACTTCACAACACTTTCACAAGATGTCATTATTTGAATTTTAGTACCTAAATATGCATGTTCAAGCCATGTTACAACATAAAATTAGAGAAAAATATATGAAATACCATGAAACAAGACCTAAAAGGCCATGAAAATGACATGGGGCCATTTTTCTACAACACATTACTCAACCATAGAAGTATCCTTCACAATCATTGTTGGTGGAAGGGTAGGACCCTATGTAGGAGAAAGAGGAGGAAGCATAGGGGTAAAAGAAACTACGAGAAGATAAACAGAAATTGGTGCCTTGACGATGAGCTTCTTTCCATTCTCTACCTTAAGGGAAGGTAGAAAAATAGTACAAGGCCATAGAGGTTGAGACACAAGAGCAAAACCATGAGGACCTTTCCCCTTTCCACAGACAACAAACCTTGGAACCATGGGAGAAATAGGAAGATCAAAGACATACTAGTTTGCTTTCCTCCATGTGAGTACCATCACACTTCCCATGAGAGGCATGAGAGTAGGAGGAGAGGGTTCCATAGTAGGGTGAGAAGCAGAAGCGGGAGTAGGTGATATGGAAGGAGAAGTCCCTTGAGAATGAGAAATCTTCTCCTTCCCCTATTGCTTGGAAAAAGAAGTAGCTTGTTGTTGTATGATCATGGAAGCCTTCATAGAGACTGCATAGGGGGACACCAAATAACTAGGCTTGGATGTTGAGCCCTTGGTCTTATACTTAATATAAGCCTCATACAATAAATCTCCCCTAGGGGGAGAGGTTCGATTGGGGTAGGACATAAGTGATCAAGTGTGAAACCATCATGTGACACTAGCAACTTATAACTCATGTCATGCATTACTTGCATAAAACATTCATGAGGTGACTTTAAACATTTATGAACCATAGAGGTGACACCGTTCATAGAGGAAAGATAAGGGATGCCTAGCCTAACTCAAAACATATCAAACTTTAGAATGATAATTAAAGAAGCATCAATAGTCTTCGGTCCTACCAAGATGAAAAGAGAAATCGAGCCCAAAGTGGATATAGAGAATCCATCATGCATATAGATGGTGGTCTCCAACTCTTTGAATCAATCCCTATTCCAATCATTTATGAATAGAGTCTGCTTTGTTATCACATTAACCTAACTCATTGGATAAACTAAGATGCTAGTTACAAAATTTCCATTGATCTAGGCAGTGATGTATAAAGGGGAGAGCTCTTTATTAAGAGGCTCATCATGCAAGGTAAATGTTAGGTCAGGTGTAACACTCACATTTTTGGGAGGAGGGATATGATTGAATGAAACTATGTTCATGTAATCATATAAAACTAGCTTTGATGATGTAGAAGATTGTGTTACCAAATTTGTAGAATGTGAGGGAAATGAATCACTATAAATCTACAATTCATTGTTAGCCTTTGCCATAGACTTATTAAAATTATATTTCTTTTCATTCAGATAAATTGTCTCGTCATTGATGTGGTTTTTAATCTCACAATGCATGTGCAAGCCTCACTTGCTATCATGCTCATGTACTTGGTGAAATTGACAGAATTGATGTTCATCATAGTAATTAGGATAGGACTCGGTTAAAGGTCAAGTTTATGGAAATTTTAGGATTTTATCTTTTAATAACTTCTTTAAAATAGTAGTATAAGACTTAGATAACTTTGTGAAATGTGTAATCTAGAAAATTTGAGGTTAAGATCATATAACATAAACCTTAAATCCCTAATCTAGCAATGAAGAACATATAAGCATAAACTAAGGAAAATTATCAAATGTTCATCACCTTTATTGCCCTTCTCCATTTTTCATTAGATGTTTGATTTCCCTCAGATTATAAGTATGCACCAATAGTTTGTTCCTATGATATAAATTTTTTGAAGATAATTGTCTTAGTATCAATTTTGGATCCTCCAAAATGACAAAGGTAGGCACCTTTTACAGAAAAGACAAATTTGAATGAATGGTTGAGATTAAATGATTTTAATTTCCATCAATGATTGAAGTTAAATGAGACAAGATGGGATAGGAATAAAACTGACAAAGGAACTAAATAAT
The DNA here is from genome assembly GCA_007258455.2 of Sequoia sempervirens. Taxonomy (NCBI): domain Eukaryota; kingdom Viridiplantae; phylum Streptophyta; class Pinopsida; order Cupressales; family Cupressaceae; genus Sequoia; species Sequoia sempervirens. Next base: position 31,774 of record VDFB02388067.1, on the reverse strand, counting down.
TCTAAAAAATCATTTAGTCTGAGAAGGAAAGTGGAGTTAAATAATCGAAACATTATTTAAATCTTAGATGAAAAGGAAAGTTATCTTTTTGATTAAATAACAATTTTAATTCAAAAAGTGGGAGAGAAAAAAACAACTCATTAATTAAATAAAATTTATTAATTTATGGTAGAAAAGACAAATGAATAATTAAACAATTGACATAATTATTTAATTATAGTAGAAAATGATAAATAATTAAATAAATATATATTTTTTAGTTATAGGAGACAAAGACATTAATGACACAATTAAATAAATAGAGATTATTTAATCAATCAAAAGAGGACACAAAAAATATGAGATGAATTAATTAAATTATTTAATTAATAGAGGAATTTATGACATTACTCAATAATTAAATAATAAAAAATATTTAATTATGAAGGATGAAAGGGAAATTAATAAAGTCGCAAGCCTAGGACAATTTTTAGTGTCTACATTTTTCCCCTCTTTGATACAATTTCATTTATCATGTTGTGTGAAAGAAAATCAATCAAAACATGCCCTGATGTAAACAAGATGGACCTATGCCCCCTCATAATTTTTTTGCAATGTTTTGAAAATTTTCAAAAAATATGGAAATTGTTCAAATACATTAATTTAATAGCTAGGAAAGTGCTAGTGATGAAAGATATAATTTTTAGGACATTTTGGGTGATGGTATTAGGCTTCTGAACCCTTCAACAAGTGCAACTAGAGAAAACCCTAGGGAAAACCCTAAAAGTTGGATGGCTAAAAATAGAAATTAGAGGGTAAAACTCCTCATTTGTGCATTTTGACTTTGGAAATTGAGGAGCTCTAAGAGAACCTAGCTACCAGGATGTCACTTGTTCTACACATCAATCACTGTGGCTACTGCATTTGTACCTTTTGGTGACCTGAGTGAGCAAGGGACCTGGTGAGTACTTCATACCTACTTTGTCAATTTTTTATTTACACACATTTCTAGGGCCTAGAAAATTTAGTAGGAAATTGTGGTGAGCATGGTTCACTGCAATTGCTATCGCAAGCGGCACAATTGCTCATGATTCACAACAAGTGAAAAGGTCATGAATAGGTTAAATCTTAGGTCAATTATAATGCATTGCAAGTGTTTAAACACTACATATGCTGTTGGAAATGATGTGATCAAGAATGCATGATGCAAATAATAGGGAAATGATGCTAGTGTAATTATGAGCCACAACTATTTAGGGAAATGATTGCACTTGTAGAGAGGTGGCACCCAGAGACATGCTCATTCCATCTCCTAAAAGGAGAGGCTATAGTGACACTGGAAGATGTGTGCCATATTTTGAGGTTGTCGATCTGAGTAGAGCTGGCGAGGTACAACCCTGAATGAGGATATCAAGCCATGAAAGATTACTTTGTGTATGAGGACATTAAAGATCTCAGCATGAAGAGCTATAAGATTAGGTAGGAGTATCTACCAGAGAGGTATGAGTGATAAGATTGCATTCTATGTACACTTATTGTCAGAATAGTTTTTCCAGACCATCGAGGACATGGTTTTCTAGTTGGATGGAGTGATATGTTGGTTGGTATGTTGCAGGATGGGATAGTCTATGCATGGGGGCCTTTTCTACTAGCCATGTTATATTTCCAGTTACATGGAATTTCTTATCAGGATGGTCATTTAATGAGCTATGGAGTGACTTTACTGATGGTGTGGGTATGGGAGCACATTGATGTATTTCATCCTCTAGTCGGTAGGTAGTTAGGAGCTAGTATGTCATATGTGTACCTATATGGTAGCGTTATAACCCAGAGTTGTGTTGGGGACACAAGTTATTGGAGGCATGGGATAGATATGTTAGTCAACTTTATATGGAGGCCATACATGGACTACACATAGTGGCTAGATGAGGACTAGCATTTACCGTGGTGTAGGCAGGCGAGATATTTGATTGGATGAACAGTCCAATCCCAACACATTATTGAGCGATATGTACTAGAGTGGTTCAGGAGGCAATTTGGAAAGGTACAACATGTGCCTCAAGTTATAATAGATTATGTGCGCTCCTCATGCAAGGTACAACCATGCGGTCTAGTGGTTCTATTGGTTACAATAGAGTATAACATAGATGCACTATAACCAATGTAGTAATCTTGGAGGGGAGGTCTAGTAGATCCAGGCACTACCACAGAGTATGATACATGGTGGGGAATGCATAGGCTAGTTCCTTACACAGATCAAGATTATCTGATGCTAATACAACATCACAATAGGGGCCCACGAGGTCAAAGAGGGGATCGAGGATGGAGATGTGGTCGAGGAGATGGGGGGAGGGAAGATGGAGGGAGAGGTTATGATAGTGGAAATGAATATAGGGGGAGAGGAGGATATAGGAGGGTAGGGAGACAATAGGTGGTGAGGCCATTTTCACCAATCTGTGAGGAGGAAGAGCAAGAGAGGATGGCAGAGGAGGAGGTAGTTGGGAAGGAGGTGTTGGCATTTTCAAATTTCCAAAATTTGAGATGCCAATTTCAAAAAAATTTCCTTTGCACTTTAAGAAGTGCACTTGAAGAATCTACGTAATTGACCTACTTTGGAACGTCATATTTTGATGCCTGCTGATTGTCATGCAAAACCCATTTGAAGATTCACTCATGTCCTATGTGAGTATTCCTATAAATTTTCAGCTTCTTCCCATGATGAGCGGATAGGGTTTCAAAAAGTTAACCGAGGGTTTTGAACTTTTGCTATTTGCAAATTCAGTTTTGCAAGTAGCCTCTCGCTTGAGCCTCCAGATTTTGCAATCAGTTCATCATCATGGAAAAATAATTTTGTTCTGAATTCTTCATACAAAGATGAGCTCATATGTCAGTTTTCAGAGCTTCACGAGTTGATTTGCTATTTTTAACATATCAAAACCAAATGCAATTTATTCAGTTTTGCATCTACATTTCTAACAACCTTTCTAAGAGGTCAACTTTGACCTTCAATATCTTTTGCTCAACGATGATTCAAGCTGCTCTTTGACATGTTCATTGCACCAAAATGATCTGGTGTCCAAACAGCTCACCCAAAGTTGTTTCTATATTTATGCAATGAGGTGATCTCTTGAATTTTAATTGGTTCAAAATAGTTGTTTGTTGCAAAAAGTTCAAGCATTTTACGGTTAATAACTTTTCCTCGCGGATTGATTTCCTCCAATCTGTTTTTGTATTCAATTCTCCTCGACCAATGGCTACATGCTTGCAATTTTTTGGGTCTTCACAAGGCCGTTTGATTTGTTTTAAAAACCGATTCCAGAGCTCACTTGGCTAGTTTTGCTTAATTTTTCAAAGTGCCAGAAAACAAATTTTGATCACGACCTAGTTCATGTTTTCACTCCCAAAGCATTCAAAAACTGTCCCAGGTCAATTTGAGGGGAAAAGTTGTTTGAAAACGAAATTTTTTTTAGCCAGGGCCACATGGGACCGGACTTGTTTTGTGTGATCATAAACTTGCAATTGTTGCACTATTGCAACCACATCAAGTAAATTCCTTTGAGATGGTCAATAAGTGGAAGGGTATATAGACATCATTTCCTTCAAGAGTTCAAATGTAAAGCAAGGTCCATCTTCTATTCAAATACATGATTAAGATTTGAGCGTAATTCAAGCCTCTGAATAGCAACTATGTCCATCAAAAAATAGTCATGAAGAAGAAATGCAAATTGGGATTAAGTGCAGAAAAGGAGAACTCAGATGTTGGGATAAAAAAGAATATTAAAGGGGACAAAAGGTTTAGTATGTTCTCTCAATTGAAGGTTTCTGATAGCTTGCTATCCAAAGCTCCCAATGGTACCACTTTGTAGCAATATAATTATTGAGTGATAAACTTTATACAGGGCTAATGCTTTGGTCTCCTTTTGAGCCGCAAGGCCCTTTCAAGAGTTTGAAAATTGGCTTGTTATGGGCTCAAAAGTGAATAATAAAAAGGTTATAAAACTGATTGGTAAGGAGGCACTTGGCTTTGTAATGTTTGTGTTTCATAAGCTCAAAAAAAGTATGTATTAAAGGTAATTGGTTTTGCTTGCCAAGCTAGTATGTGTGGATAATCAACACACAACGAGATGGCTCTCATCTTCAATGTCAATTACCTCTATATTGTGGAGTATGAGGAATCAATTGTGGAAAAGGACTGCTTGGAGTATGAGTTTGCAGTGAATGCCATACACTAGTAGAGGGAAATCCAACGTGGGATGCAGCCACGCACATCCAAGAAGAAAGCAGCCATTATGATTAATTCAAAGGGGAAATATGCGCACCCAATTAGATATATCTGCCAGAAATTGAAAGCATAGACAAGGCATAGGAGATTTCAAGCTTGCACAGAGGTTTTGAAGACATGAGCACCATCAACGCATAAAAAATGAAGGTATGCGCCAGTATGAAGGGCGATGGAAATCCCACATCTATGTGGTGACATGAAGTGCCACAACTTGTAGCATATGCACAAAATGCATTTGTTGAAAAGGCTTTAGAAATTCACAACAAAAGCATCTGGATAGCGCAGAAAATGGACATGTTGAATAGTCCTCTGACACTTCCAAACAAATGCAAATGTCAACTGTAAAGGCGAGTGATGGAGCTCGATGGAGATAATAGAGAAGCAGCCACGCATGGCTGAGAGGAGATTTGGGAGATCACCACGCCACATGAAGGAGGTGCATTGAATGAAATGGAACGCTGAAATGGGGTATGGACACCCACCATGGCTGCAACGCACAAGATGGAGTCATTGAAAGCCTTAGAAACTTTCAAGCAATACAGTAAATGAGAAAATGAAGAATGCAAGGTGCGCACCAAAGAGATAGAGGGATATGCTGAAAATGCGTTGAAACTTGTGAACAAATGTAGTCAGCCAGTGAAAGCCCACGCCGTGTGAAGCAAATGGACATTCATCAAAGCACTGAAAGAGGAGGCGTTCAAGATTTATGTTGAAAAGACTATAGAAACTTTCAAGCAAATTCATTTGACTTGAGTTTTCTATCATTAATTGGGCGCGGCTGGAAATGAATATGAGCATCGATCGAAGCATTAAGGATGTGTGTGGACACCATGGAAGGACACAAAGGAACGCCATCATAGTAGAAGATGCTTCAAAATGCATCTGTTAAAATGTCTTTAGAAACTCCAATCAGATGCAATGAATAAAAACGCCATTAGCTGCAGAGTGAACAAGGAAGATTTAATAAAAAAACCTTTAGAAACATCAAAGAAAATGAAGTTAACAGATGATCCAGTGAATGAGAGGTCGGCCTTAGCAAGCAGTGGAGAAGGCACGTGGTATGGAAACAGAGTGCCTATGTTTGTGGAAGGAGCATTGTATTTTGTACGAGCATAGAGGAATCACTCTGTGTTGAAGGCAGCCATCAAAGCATTGGGTTGAATGATGAATATTTCGAGCTGAATGTAGGGAGAATGGTGATTGGAAAGAGGTGCGGCCATGGTTGGGAGAACAAATAGAGCACAGGCATGTGCATGAAAAGAGCCGAATGAGATCGACGGTGGAGAACGAAGGATAAACTCCAACCTCATTATCATCGTTCCCTGCTATCCCGCGGGCTTAAAGTGATCACCGCTTAATTGCGCGGGGTGACCGAGAGAAAGGTAAAGTGGATATTTACGAAATTAGGAGGCCCAATGAAATTTTTTAACAAGGAAAGCATTTAAAAACAAACAATAAGGGTGGGCCCGATCCATTGTAACCTTTACATTTGAGGCTTTGAAAACATTTTAAAAGCGCGCCTTAAAATATGTGATTAGGTGTGAAAAGATGAGACAGTGAAGTTCACGAGGAAAGCACATTTAAAAGATTTCCTTGGAATGGAAAACTGGGTGTTGGGCTAAATTTTCTAAATGTGAAATAGGAATGAAATTGTGAGAATGGGTAAAGTGTTTTACCCAATAAAGTCAAAAATTCACTTTTTGCAAAAGGCAAAGGGTTTTTTTTAGTGTTGAAATGGAACGCAGGGGAATAATTTTTGTCTGAAGGCCTTTAGTGTGTAAAATGTGCACAGGGGTATGAGTAAAGGTATATTCACTTTATAAGCAATATTATGTGTTGGAGAGTAGAGTATTGCTGCAAATAAAGTGGAGCAAATAGCATAAAGAGTCTTTCACGGGCAAGAAGACAGTTTACACAGCAGAGTAAAATTGAGAATTTATTCACATGGTAAAGTTTTCTGTTGTTTGGCAACTTGAAGTAAAGGAAATTTGGAGGCAAATTCAGTTTATTGAAGAGAGCTGAGAGATTCTTTTCTTATTGCAAATCAACAGGAATGAAGTTGCCAGATAGCATTTTTAGATAAACTTCTGGAGTTTTCTATTTTTCTTTTTATTTCTCTTCTCTTATCAAGGGTTCTAATTTTTGGGTTCTAATTTTTGAAAGCTCTGCAAGGCAGGAAGAAGCTCTCGATAGATTGTAATGCTAGGATGATTATAGCTGAGTCATTAATCTGAAAGTGTGTGTTCTAAATTGAGCTTTCATGTCTATTTTAGCTAATAATTGTCTCCATGGCTAAGATGTACTGCTCTTTTGAATTCAAATAATAAAATTGTCTGAGTCTTTTCATACACATTTGCTACATTAGAGTTATATCTATTGTTGCTTTCTATTCTAAGAATAATGTAATTGCTTTAATGAAGCACAAGCTGCATTTATTATTGTCTTTTATTCAAAAGATAGTGTAATTGCTTCAACAAATGTGATAGGAGTGTTATGTTTTAGATGGATTTGTAAGAAGAGTTATTAGATAAAGCTTCAGTGGTCTGATTGTCACAATGTGATAACATTTGCAAAGATCTTTAAAGCATTCTTAACACTGTAGGATGAATGTTGGTTATATGACTTCGTAGCCCATTTTATGGCATTGGTCCATTATCATGCTTCTGATGTTTTTAGCTCATTCGTAGTTCTTTAAATCATAAATTATTTCAATTATATGTTGTGAGTGCTTGTATTTTCCATGTTCTCAATGCTAGTTGATGAAATTCACTTAATGTCATGCCAATGTTGAGTGATATTTTATGTTTCTTAGCATAATTCTGTGAGAACATTCATTTGTTAAAAAATATCCCATTAAGTATGTGACCCCCTTAGGTCCTACAAAGCCTGAAGTGTAGGGTAAATGTGTTCTAATTTCATTTCCTGTCAGTTGGCCAAATCCCCAATTGAATCTAACCATTAGAAAGTGGCTAGTCTATAGGATTTATTGGTTTGGCTCAATTTGGAGCACCAACAAGAGGAGTGCCATTAGGAGATTTTAGCTCTGGAGGTGCATCATCAGGATGTAGAGATGGAGGAGGTCGAGGTGAAGGAGGAGCACTGGGAGGAGAGACTAGAGGAGTAAGATATAGGAGAGGTAGAGCAGGTCCTCCGAGAGGATTGTCATGGGTGAGGATGTGGAGATTGGACTAGAGGAGGTGCCTATTAGAGGCTAGGACAAGATCAGTAGATCAGAGACTACAGGATCTATAGTTATGATTAGATGCATTAGAGGTCAAAGTGTAGGAATTGGAGGTGGAGGTGGGAGCCCTTCAGATAGAGTAGGATATGGCAGTGATTAGCTATCAATAGACAATTAAATGAATGCTATATTTTTTAGCTACTTGTAGTGGATTTACCATATATTTGGCATGAGAGCTAGCAGGGTCTAGTACAAGGTTATTATATTATTGGGATTTATATGAGAGAGTAGTGCCACTTGAGAGGAGAGAGTGAAGCTTCTATGAGGTCTAGATTCATTCCCAATGTAGGTAACATAGTAGGACACATAGTCAACATTCCCATAGTAGTAGGGGTGTCTTAGGGATGACATGAATAGGGCCATATGATAGGCCACCCTCAGAGCACAAGTCTTCAAGGTCACCACAATAGTCACCAAGGTGATCACTAGGATGGGATGAGGCTAGCTCTGGTTAGAGCATATTTTTACATTGTATCATGGGACTTGTTATTTTTTGACCATCGAGCCTACATGCTCTAATTTTTTGGGATACATCTTGCATTATACTGTGACACATTTTGAGTGATATAAATATGATACAATTTTGGCAGCAATTATATGATGTGCATTCCTATGTTATGCATTTATGATGTCATATGATGGATAATTATGCATTTTTATATGATTATGTAGTGACACTATATATTAATTCAATATGATGGATGACTAATGTATGTTGATGCTTAAATGTTAGATGGATTTATTTAATGTCATGGCATTATGTATATGCATGTGATGATTATGGATGTTATGTGAATGTATTATGATTTATACCAAAATGATATGATATGACTATGCAATGTGATGTTTATTGAATGCAATATTTTAGGATGTCGATGTTATGTATGTTAAATGAATATGCAAAGTAATAAACAAATTATTCTTATGACATGATGTGGATGTAATAAAATGCTTAATATGATGTGCATTATGTTATATGAATGCAATCTATATTTTTGTATTTTCTCATGCAATATAAATTAACTAATATGATGATCTCTATTATGATAATGATATCTATAATGCTTCCTAACATGATCATGCATGCAAAATATTTTTGTGTGTCATTGGACATTGTCAAGATGTAAATAGAAGAAATGTTGGTTTGGAAGACATGGATGTTAGCACCACATTAGTGGAAACAACTTAAAGATGTATATTTTGCTATGTAAGGCTTTGCATTTAATCATCATTGGGTGTAAAATGTAACAAAGGACAAAAAATTCCATGGTATGATAAAGTGATAGAGATAAGTTATAGATGATATTCTAGAAGGAATTTTATCTCTTAAATACATGGAAAGGGAAATAACACCATTATTAATGATTTTCCTAATAATGCAACATAGGACTTAATTAATTAAATAAAATACCTAAGTTAAACTTATGCTAGTGTCATTAAATAATTAATTACACCAACACCCGCCATAAGTGCAACTTAGGGAGGAAATGAAATATGCAATGATTATGCAATGGATGATGGGTCCCAACTACATGAAGGCAATTTTAGGTACCCATTTACAAATGAAATGAAAATGCAGCTAATCTCCCACAAATGAATCAAAGGAGAAAATCAAGTGGGAAGAAAACCCATCTCGAAAAAGGACATCAAATGCAAAAGAGTGAGGAAGGATGGAGGACTACATGATACCCCCAAGTACACCATCCATCACAAAAATACAATACAATCAATCCCCCCCCATAAGAGGTAAATAGAGAGCCCCCCAAAACATGTGATCACCTACAAAAATGGTAAGTGTTTGAAGACAAAACATGATCCAATGTCAACAAATAACTTGTCTCCCTTGCATAAGAAGCAAAAAAAAATGCAAATGTAGGGATGCTTCCCATTCCGGATAGGAATTGAAGGAAGGTAGGATGAATATGGATGATGATGTCTCTGAAAAATGCTCATGTGTCTCCTTGCATAATGAAGATGAATATGTCACAATCAACTCAGGTATATGCCCAAACAATGAAGAAGGTGACAAACCAAGACACTACAAAAACTGAAGTTAAACAAAATCCAAGGACTGCAATACAATGATCCTTCCATTGAAGGAATAAATGGAGACTAGATTGCCCCCTGAATGAAGTGTCCTTAAAACCATTGAAAGAATACTAAATCTCATCCAATAGTAGATGTTGAAGAAACTCTAACTACATAATGAAGTGAGAGGGAAGAAGTCTCATGTATGAAATATATGAAGACAAAACAAGTGCCTCTAAGAAAGTATCTAGATCCCCAATAAAGGTTGATACAGTGAAATATGGAGACTCAAGAAAATTATCCAAAGTAGGATCTTAATAGAGGAGAGATATCCCCTCAAGAAGGTCCTCCAAACCTATAGAAGTATCCAAGTCAAAAATCCTTGAAACAAAGCCATCCTGTGATGTCAATTTTGGAAAAATGAATGTGTCCTGATGGATGATGGAAGCCTCAATTAATGAATCTAGACAAGGAATCACTAAATGTGAAGGTATATCAATTGTATTTGATGGAGAAGATGTTGGAATCAAGGAACACTAAGAGAGGGGCTAAATCACTATTCTGCAGTTTTTAACTTTATTAATATGATCTTTAAAAGACTTATAACTTTCAACCAAAAGAAAGATGCATGAGCATAAAACAAGCAACCACAACACCATAACACAATGATTTTTTACTTGGAAATCCTATTAGGGGTAAAACCACAGTGGAGTTCAATCCACAATATGATATGAGTACTCAAATAAGTGTTTACAAAAGGAATGCACATCCATTCAGGCACACTACCTAGAGCTCACTACTCAAATATAAAAGAAGACTCATTGTCTTACAAAATAATTTGGAATACATCCACAAGATTTGAATTGAGAGAATAGCATCTACCAATGGTTGATTACAGTTCTAGTTAAGCACATTAATCACTTTCTTGATGTTCTGTCTAATTCTACTCTTTTGCTCTGTCTGCTTTAATTCAAATCACAAATCCTTTATTGCACAAGTGAAACTGTGCATAATTTCTCTACAATCTTTCTAACTTTCGCATCACACATCAACACACTTCATACAAATTATATAATAATATAAATGATCACTTATATATATCCGCAACTAAATATTTAATCAACCACATGTTGGCTTCAACAAAACATAATATATTTACAAACTATCAACTCAATCCACAAATAATTTTGAATGTGCACCAACCAAAGTCAACCACAACATAGTGATGACCCAAACCAATATCCTTGAACACAAAAACACTTAAACAATTACTCCTCGAATATCCACAACACGCTACATTCACTTAGTCGGCCTTCTCACATTGTTAAACTAAAAATAAATCAGCCAAATCTTCTAACTTTCACACAAATTGATACAAGTCTTTAAGATTTAAAGATATCATAGATCATACATCAAAAAACCTTCCTTGAGATCCACAACTCAAAATGATAATAGAAAATTTGCATATGAATTGATGAACACAGTTTTATTAGATGCTCTATTCAATCTTGATAGATAATCATTGATCTTGAATCAGACTTCTGGTATGATCAAATGTTGATGTGTGGATTGAAACACTAACTGACATGTACAATGTCTCCCGCCAACAATCTCTCCCTTTGGCATTGATGGAAACACTTAGTGAAAAATGAATAAGTTTCAGATCAGCACCAACATAAATTACACTGCAAACCTCTAAAACTTAAAAAACACAACTCCCCCTAAGATGATTAAAGCATTTTTCACTACCCCACTCTCCCCCTTTGACATCAATGGAAAAGGAATGAATCTGCATACCAAAAATTTAAAAAAATTGCTATGAACAAACTCATATGTGCAAACTTGCTTCTACAATTTACATAAACTTGAATATATCTACAAAATTGGTCTTCAATAGGCTCAAACTAGTGTTCCAACTCATTTTGAGACTCTCCAAAATAGTCATGTGACCACATAACAGATAATATTGCATCTTTCATGATTCAAGGTTTGTTGGATTACTGACCACCATAGCATCTTGTGCTTCCTTCAAAGCATTAAGCATTGTCTCCATCTTAGGACAAATCAGTCCTCTGAGCTCACATACGAGCATTCAACATTTTTTCCTTCTTCATCCTTCAAAATTTTAATCTTTTCAAGAAGGGATATGAGTTGACCTTTCTTTCCAACCAAAATAGTTAGAGGATCAAATACTTGAGAGATATCTGCTAACTATTTCTTATTCTCTTTCATTTTCTTTTCAATGTCCTCGATTAACTTAGACAAAGATAAACATGACTTATAAATTTGTCCACCTTCAGAAAAAGAAATTTGAATATTCTTTACATAGGTAGCTAACAAATATTTGTCATTAGCAATCATTCCCTTCAATCTACCAAACCTGTTAGCATCAAACTCCTTATAAACCTTATCCATAGTTGACTTCTCAAGTGACTCAAAGTGAGTACTTACATAATTGACAAGTTTCTTCAGCGGACCAGATGGTGAATCAGATGAATCCTTGAGATATGAAAGAATAATCTTCTCTAGAATACTAGATGCAAGATTTAACAACTCACTATCTTCAATATGAGATTTCAGAATCTCTTCTCTTGCCTTGGCTTAAGAAAATGATGCAAATTTTAGTTTCTCAATGGGAGATAAAGTAGCCAAGTTGATAGGACCTTTAATCAATTCAATATCAAACCCTTCATGTTTCTCTTCCAAAAACTCCTTCACTACCTTTGCAGTGTCTCTTGCTTCCACATGAACCTCCTTTGCTTCAACCTTCTTCTCTTCAATCACTAATTCCTCCTTGGCTTCAAGAATCTCTACTTCACCTAACAACTCTTTAGGAGCTTTTATCTCCATAGGAATTTCAGTGTCATGTATATCTAGAGGATTCAGAGTATCCTCAAATGTATCTTCTTTTCCTTCTTTTGTTACCAGACTAGATGGAGCATCTTCAACATGCACTTCAAAAATAAGATTGTACCTGTTATTTAACAGAATTTCCTTAAGAATTTTCTCAATGTCCTTTGCAACTTCTTCAGTCTATCTAGTCATCAGTTTGTTCACTATTGTTTTTCTCTTAAAATCCCTTTTAGCTTCATTGAGAATATTCTTCATCTCTTCTATAGACATCACCCGAAATAGATCAACAAGTATATGTTCTCTCATTTTCTCTTCTTATTTCTTGCATTCACTCTCCTCATCTATAAGACTTCATACATACCTTTGGGAAACTCAAGTATGTGCAGGATCATCATGGAAAAAATAGGCCCTTAAGTGGAAAAAAATTCAAAAAAAATAGAGTTAGGCAACTTGACGTAAAAATTTGAATAAGTTATCTATATTATTTCAAAAATATGTAAGAATAGAATCTATAGAAAATTGAATGTAGTTTCGAAACTACTAGGTTTATTTAGAAAAAAACCACTATTTCGTGAAAATTTGAAATTTCAATGCAATAGTACTTAAATTTCAAAGTAAAAATAAGTAGGTGTCTTTTACCACCCTAACCATAATAAAATGATAATATTTTTTATAATATTTTAGAAATAAGTAGAGGACTCATTTCAAGATGTGATGCATATTTTTTTGTAATTTTTTTCAAAGTAAATAATTAATTATTATTTTTTTACAACTTTTGAAAAATATAAAAACTCATATGTCTAACCACCTTAATTTGGTCAAAACTTAATGAAATTCATTTTTTCTTTTTTTAATCCTATAGTATATGAAGCATAGAATGTGACACATTTTTTGGATTCAAAAAATGTGATACTGTTTGAATTCTATACATGTTTTTCAATCAACCTATCAATCAAGACTTTAGTCGTAATTCAAATAGAAAATGAATAATAATAATTTATTAAATTCAAAATGAAGCATAATTTATATTGGTGGAAAGCAGAGAATCTCCTTTAAAAACCCTTTTCATTTCATCAAATTTGGGTTAAAAAAATGTCGTCAGCCACATACCTTACAAATACCCATCATATCGCCACTTTTTGGCCCATCATGATCCTGCACATATCCACTCATACATTATTTCAATGGGAGTCATATTGAAATTATTCAAGTATTTTATTGTGGCTTCCTCAAGAATTATTTGACTGGCCCACTATCAAAGGTATCATAGCATTCACAAAGAGGCCTAAGATTACCATCCTTATTCAAGGCTTTTTCCACTTCTTCTATAGACATACTTGATTTGACAGTTTTTATCTTTTTCTTTACTTTCTCTTCATTGGAAGGATTTTCCTTAAATATTTTAGATTCTTTTGAGCCTTTATGCTTGATTTCTCTTACCTCTTCATTAGATTCAGTTTCTTCATCTTCTAAAATAGCAACATATACTCTTGTGCTCTTGTCCTTCTTCCTCTTTCCTTCTCTACCAGATGTTTTGACTTGAGCTTTTACATGACTTAACTTCTTTACAAGACTAGATGAGAGAGTAGAGCTCCTTATGGATTTAGATCTAGTAGACGATGCTATCAGGCTAGCAAAATCAATTCTAGTTGGCTCTCTTGCTTCAACTTGTTCTCTTTTCCTCTTAGCTTCACTTATAGCTTATGTTGATATACCCATGCTTTTTGCAAATTCTTCCACTTCTTTTTTTCCTTTCAGGATTATCATTGGCTTCTTCAATTGTCAATGAACTTCCATATTCTTTTCCTCAAAGGAGCCAAACCTTTTTTTCGTCAGATCCTAAGGTTTACTCAATAGGTGTTGAGCATCTAGCTTCAAAACGTGTTCCTCAAGATCATAACCCATAGGCATTATCCAAACTATTCTAGGATTAGTAGCTTCCATCAAACATTGATCAATATCAACCATGAAGAAAATTGTATCCTTATACTTCTCCACAATAGAAGTAGGAATCCTTACCCTGGCTTGCATTTCATTTTGAAAATTCTTAAAATAATCCCAGATAGTAGATTTTCTAGCTTTACTATCACCAATTACATACAAGGTGTCTGTAATTTGAACAACTATAGGTTTATCACCTCGCCAATGCACTTTTCCAACTCCCAGAACTTCATTCATGAAATAGAAGAATAAACATAATAGATTACCATACTTGAACCTTGGAATTCTTCTTATCTTTCTTGATTTTTCCAGGATTCTTGTGCTGTAAAAAAATGGCCCTTTGTTATTTACATGGCCTTTTACGTCTTGTTTCATAGTGTTGGAACTATGTTGCTCTAATTTTATGTTGTAACATGGTTTGAACATGCTTATTTAGGTACTAAAACTCAAAGAATGATGTCTTGTGAAGGTGTTGTGAAGTGTTGTAAGACATTTCTACATTCTTCTAGACTCTATTTAATGCAAATTACCTAAAAATCACCTTTACACTCGTCAACAAGTCTTATTTTGAAGTGTTGTAAAGTCTTGTAACAAGCTTTCACATTCTTCTAGGAATATTTTCACTATTTACACCCTTCTCATGCTTTATTTGGTCTCTTTATGCCCTCATAAGTTGTAATTAAGTGTATTTTTGAATCTTATCCTAACAAATAACATTAAATACAACATTTTTCCTGACAAATGTATTTACGTCCTAGATGGGACCCATTCTCCATAGGTGGCAAATGAGTCCCCATTGGCTCTAAATTCAAAATATTTTAAATTTCCTTCCGAGATTTTATTCAAAATCACTTGATGTCGTCCTATGATGAGGTATGAATGGATACTAAGGCACAATAATTCTATAAATAAATGTTTTTCATCTCATGTTACATCCTTCAACATTCACATATCATATTCAAGAAATCTCAAGCATTCTAGCATTTTACATCAACAATTCAAGCACTATTCAAGCACTTTGAAGTAGCCATTAGCATTGCTTCAAAATTTCATCATCAAGAGTTAGGTAATTTGATAGAACTTGCATGTTATTAGGTGTTGAAGAATTATTTTCAAGTCAACTAGGTGCTTCAAGTCAAATTGAGTCAAATTCAAGCTTGGAGAGAGTTATTTTCCCATTTTCTATAGAACTAACTTTGACAACCCAACAAGCAAAATTTTCTAGATATGGTGTTGCAAAGCTCTCTCATGATTTTTTAGAAGTTTGGGAGAGGACTAATTATCCACCTATGGAGAATGAGTCCCACCTTAGGACTGAAAATCTAAATTTTGTCAGATTTTGGATCCCAATAGATAGAAACTTGCTTCCGATAGTTTTTCACCATGAGGACTGATTCGCCACCCTGGGCAAATGAGTCCCATTGTGAAAATTCAATAATTTCCATCAGCATTCAAAACACTCCACAATCATTAAAATTTATTCAAGTGCACTCAGATTCATCCCTATACTTTCTATTTTATTTGTAATTGCACTTTTTCATTCATTTTAAGTCATTTAGATTAGTCAATTGAATTTAGTTAAGTTTATTTACAGTAAAAAATATTAAATACATTTTGATTTGAGTGAATCATTAGTATTTTTGTCCCTATCTCTCTCCTTTTAGGTGAAAAACCCTAGAAGTGCAAGAGTAGTCCATAGGGTCCCAAAAATCTATGTTTCATTTTGTTGAAACTGACTTTTTAACACTTTAAATTTCTAATTGCATTCACAAATTTCATCGTAATTTTCATTTACATTAGTATTCAATTAAGACATTGATTTGTTATTGCATTCTAGGACTTCATTTTGCATTAGTGAAAACTTCATTTAGATTTCAGTTTTGCATTACATCTCATTGAAAAATGTAAAAATTTCAATTATGAATATATATTTTACTTCTATAAAGAATTTTAATCATCTTTAAATTTCTGAAACACACTAAAAAACCATCATTTTGGGACTCATTTGCCAGCCAGGGTGAATAAATCCCTCTGCACTTTTTAGACAACATTTCTGCAATCTTTTTGTTATTTTTTTGCATTACACTTTTCTATTTTGGAATTCTATTTTCATTCAAAGATTCTCTATTTTTCCTCATTTATTGCATTTAAGTTTATTTGCATCATGGAATTTTCTTTCAATAAGTTTTGGAATTCATTAAAATCATTGGTAGACATGTCCAACTATGCCTTTGGTTGTGACCCTAATGACCTTGAGCTCCAACATGCTCCTACAACTCCTAATGATTGTCCTCCTAATGAATTAGACATCATTGGAGAAGATGATGATAGCATGCATAAGTTATACAATGACTACCTTCACAACCTAGAAGCCCATGCATCCTTTTACCCATTCATGAAATCACAAGACCTTCCCAGTGTTGCACCTCTTGATCACTTTGCATATTTACATCCTGAAGTCACTATATGACCTGGGTATGTGCAGGATCATGATGGCCCAAAATTGATGAAACAAAAAGGGTTTTTAAAGGAGATTCTCAAATTTCCACCAATATAAATCATGCTTTACTTTGAATTTAATAAGTAATTATTATTCATTTTCTATTCAAATTACGACTAAAGTCTTGATTGATAGGCTGATTGAAAAACATCTATAGCTTTCAAACAGTATCACATTTTTTGAATGCAAAACATGTGTCACATTATATGCTTCATATACTATATGATTAAAAGAAAAAAAAATGAATTTCATGAAGTTTTAACCAAGTTAAGGTGGTCATATGTACAATTTTTTTATATTTTTTAAAAGTTGTAATAAAAAAAACATAATTAATTATTTACTTGGAAAAAAATTACAAAAAAATATGCATCACATTTATAAATGATTCCTCTACTTATATATAAAATCTTATAAAAAAATATTATCATTAAATTATTGTGGTTAGGGTGATCAGAAAGATACCTACTTCTTATTTTTTTCCTTAAATTTAAGTACTACTACATTGAAATCTCAAAATCTCACCAAATAGATTTTTTTTTTTAAATAAACCTAGTAGTTCATAAACTACATTCAATTTGCTACAAATTCTATTCTTACATATTTTTAAAATAATATAGATAACTTATTCAAATTTTTACATCAAGTTGCCTAACTCTAATATTTTTGAATTTTTGCCACTTAAGGGCCTGTTTTTTCCATGATGATCTTGCACATACCCATCTATGGTTCCTCCCTCAAGTGCACCTAGTTCATCTCACCAATCACATTTACAACCCTTCTATGAGCACAATGTCACAAACATTCCTATCAACCTTGAGGAAACATATGGTAAAGGATTCACTATCTTAAGTAAACACAGTTGTGGCACAAAACATGAACATGACATTCATAAAATATTTGAAGATTAATTAACTACAAAAAACACAATAGGACTTTGATATCACAATCCTTCTCATCTTGAGAGATATCCTCTTCAACCTAGGAGACTTCCAGATGTTGGAAAGATGATCTTGAATGCTCCTCCTAACATAAATATTCTCCTTCCATTTGAACAACCACTATCTCCCTCTAATGATAAGGATGTTAGGATCCCAATGGGCCCTTCTCCTCCTTCTATTCATGAACAAGGAGAATCTAGCAAGCAAAAATGACTTTACAAACTCAAAAATATTTAGTTTCCCACACATCCTCCACCTAAATGTGAACACAGAATTCAATTGCTCTTAAATAAAGGTCTTATACTTTTACCACCTCTAAATAGGTTGGTTATTCGTCTGAAAGATTATAACATACCATTTTGCAAATATCATAATATCCTTGGACATCGCACTAAAGAATGTTAGATATGGAAGGAAATACTGGATAAGTATCACTTCACTAATATCGATTGTTTCCCCGTCATACCTTAAAGCAACCAAATCCCATCATCATGTCATAGTTGTATAATTCCCTATTCTCACTATTGTGTGATCCTTTCACATCACCTACCTCATCTCATTCTTTCCTTTACACTTTTTGGAGGGCAAGACGTTGTTAGCCTTGTCCTTGTAATACACTTGTCCTTGTCTCTTAAATATGTTATTCCTTTTTCGCTAATCTATATAAGATTGATAAACCAATACCTTAGTTAATAGTTGAATTACATTTACATTCCTTATCCCTTTTTCTTTTTATTTTTATTTTTCTTTTTTCTTTTCATGTGTGTATCGTGTTCCCCTGTATCGTGCATTTGATGTTCTCTCTCTTTGTACACTTCTTCTATTTGTACCTCTATTCTATTCGTTGTGCATTATCCTTTTTGTTTTGTGTTCTACTTTTGGGGATGACACAAAGCATAGAGACACCCTATGTCTCTTCCATGTTGACCCAAAAGTTCCTTGTCTTTTTCTCTTTTTGTTTTGTGTTCTCATTTTGGGGATGACGCAAAGTGTAGAGATGCCCTACGTCTCTTCCATGTTGACCCAAACAGTCCTGTTTCTTTTGTTTTGTTTTGTTTTTTGTTTTCCTTTTCGGGATGATGCAAGGAATTGAGACTGACATGTCTCCTTTATGTTGACCCAGAATATTTTTCATTGTCTTTCGCCTTTTCATTTTTGTTTCACTTGTGTTTTCCTTTCGGGGATGATGCAACGTGTCAAGACCGCAATGTCTCTTTCATGTCGACTGAAAATGGACTTTATTTTATTTTTCCTTCATTTTCATTCTCTTTGTGTCATTATTCAAGTTCTATATGCTTTGGGGAATGATGACAGTTTTGAGCTCTTTCATAAACACATTGTAGCAAAAGAACATACTGACCCCAAATCCATAGATCCCTTATGTGTTTGGTGTGCTTTGTTTTCTGAGGGTTACCTCCCTTTCTTTGTTTTTCCTTTTTATATTGATATGATGCAACCTAAATTTGAAACATATGACTTGGCATAAGGCTTTCCAAGTTGGCTCTCATGTCTTATTTTCTTTGTTCTTTTCCTCTTCTTCTGTACTTTAAAGTAATTGCTCACAAAATGATGTGTAGCAGCTCCTTTCAAGTGGGGGGCATACATTACCATTAATTAATTTTCATTCTTGGTTCCTAGTGTAGCCTTGTCATTTATATGATGTGTTTGTCACTTTGTGGATGACATTGGGTTTGATTTCCTTCATAAGTATGATTTATCTTAGCATACTAGGCTATTTGCAGGATCATGATGGGCCAAAAAGTGGCAATATGATGGGTATATATAGGGTATGCGGCTGACGACTTTTTTTTTACCCAAAATTGATGAAACAAAAAGGGTTTTCAAAGGAGATCCTTAGATTCCCACCAATATAAATTATGTTTTATTTTGAATTTAATAAATAATTATTATTTATTTTCTATTTGAGTTACGACTAAAGTCCCTGATTGATAGGTTGATTGAAAACATCTATAGCTTTCAAATGGTATCACATTTTTGAATATGAAACATGTGTCACATTCTATGCTTTGCATACTATAGGATTAAAAAGGAAAAATTGAATTTCATGAAGTTTTGACCAAGTTAAGGTGGTCAAACATACAAGTTTTTATATTTTTAAAAGTTGTAATAAAAATCATAATTAATTATTTACTTGGAAACAAATTACAAAAAAATATGCATCACATCGACATGAGTCCTCTACCTATATCTAAAATATTATAAAAAAATATTATCATTTTATTGTGGTTAGGGTGGTCAGAGACACCTACTTCTTATTTTTTCCCTGAAATTCAAGTACTGCTGTATTGAAATTTTAGATTTTCACCAAATAGATTTTCTTTTTTTTTTAAATAAACCTATTCATTTTGAAAATAAATTCAATTTTCTATGGATTGTATTCTTACACATTTTTCAAATAATATAGAGAACTTATTCAAACTTTTACGTCAAGTTGCCTAATTCTGATTTTTCTAAATTTTTTGCCACTTAAGGGCCTATTTTTTCCATGATGATCCTACACATGCCCACTACATTCCTCTTGGTGCATTGATGTGACACACTACATCCCCTATGTTGTGAATATACTATTCTTTGATTGGTCATCTCTTGGAGACATTAGACACAATGTTCCCTAAGTGGTTGACCTTGCATAAACTAAACATGACTCCTTTGAACATCTTTTTACATATTACATTTTTTTATTTTTTTTACATTGTTCCATTTTGTATGGCCACCTTGTGTGGATGTGAAAATCTGCATATGGTTAGCATTTTAAAACCAAAATAATCATCAACATCCCTATGAGATAATGAAACATGTTAGATATGCTAAGTAAGATATTAAAACAACAAGAAAAACCAAATAAGCATACAAACAACATGAATCAACTTCATCTCATAGTGGATTGGTGTCACATGTGCTAGTGACCCTTTCCCAACCCTTGATCAAAGCTCAAGATGATGTAAATGCAATGGAGATGATGGGAAAGATGAATTCTCAAATTAAGAGAGTAACCTTGCATAAAAGTTGTGGAGATGATGGAGTTGTGAAGGATTTGCTCAAAGTTGAAGCTTCTATTTAAGGATTTTCAAAATGCTAAGTGTTGAAGAGAGACCAATGTGGGACTAAGATTAGACAAATGAAAGAAGGACACTTGTCAAGTGGTGATTGGTTGATGTATGTGCAAGATTTGGGAAGAGTGCCCATGAGAGGGAGAATTTGAATTCAAATTTTGCAATAAATTTTGAGAGGGGACAAGAAAAACAACAATAAATGCAATGTTCGAGGGACAAATCAACTTGTCATGTTGAGGGAAAATGAGGGTTTTAATAAATCAAAAAATTGATTTATTTGTGCAAGTGGCATAATCTAGAGAATGCAAGTGGGTGAGATTAGCATTTAATCATGGTTAGATTAAATTAATGATGATTAGGCTGATTTGACCTTTTAGGACTTAAATACTTGATTTATTTAATTCAGAAAAGGATGAAGAATGCATTTGGATTTAATTAAATAAAAGGCTTGATTTATTTAATTAAAATGAGGGTGATGGGATCAAGTTGATTTATTTGATTTAAACTGATGACTTTAGGATATTGATAAATAAACTTGATTTATTTGTCGAATGGATGCATTATGTCAATTTGACGTGTCTACAACTTGCATAACACAACTTGCATGCCTATGGTTTCATCTTTTTTGTTCATGAGTTCTAAGAATACGAAGCTTTTCTTGTCTCATGAAGATTGAATCAATACCCATTCCTTTTTCTTTGTGGCACCTTGTTAAAGTTATCAACGGGTATAACTTTGACATGGTTGAGTAGGAAGCCCACCTAGCAGCATGATTTTTCCCCATAGCCACTTTTGTGTTTGTGAGTGCATACCAACTAGCGTATGTATCTTACCATTTTGGGATTTCTCACCGTGTGAACAACTAGTTCCATGGCCCTCGAATGAGTATACAATTGAGCTTTCTCAACCCATGGATAGCCTAAAGTTTTGTGGCCCTAGAATGAGTACACATTCTCTTTTTCAAAATAATTAGCCTAGATCTCTTTGCATAACTAGTTGGACTGATGATCCAAACTTCATCTGATTCTCAACACTTGTGTCTTTCTTTGTTCTTATGCTTAGTTTTCTATGGAATCTTCATATTGGGTGCTTGATCATCCCTCTTCATTGTTGTCATTCCATCTTGCTAATGTAAGTGCATTTGAATCCTCCCCTCGATGTTCATGGCTACTTTAGTGTGAATTTGAAACAGGTTCATCCTCTCACTAAAGTGGGGGCTAAATGTGTCATAGAAAAATGGCTCCTCATCATTTTCATGGCCTTTTAGGTCTTTTTTAATGATGTTGGAACTATGTTGCTCTAATTTTATGTTGCAACATGGCTTGAACATGCTTATTTAGGTACTAAAACTCAAAGAACGACATCTTGTGAAGGTGTTGTGAAGTGTTGTAAGACATTTATACATTCTTTTAGACTCTATTTAATACAAATTACCTTAAAATCACCTTTTCACTCATCAACAAGTCCTATTTTGAAGTGTTTTAAATACTTGTAACAAGATTTCACATTCTTCTAGGCATATTTTCACTATTTACACCCTTCTCATGCTTTATTAGGTCTCTTTCTTCCCTTATAAGTTGCAATTAAGTGTATTTTTGAATGTTATCATGATAAATAACATTAAATACAACAATTTTCCTGACACATGTTTTTAGATCCTAGGTGGGACCAATTCACCATGGGTGGTGAATGAGGCCCCCTTGGCACAAAATTCAAAATATTTTAAATTTCCTTTCAGGATTTTATTCAAAATCACTTGATGTCAACCTGTGATGAGGTATGAATTGATACTAAGGAACAAGTATTGTATAAATAAGTTTTTTTCATCTCATTTTACATCCTCCAAAATTTTCATATCATATTCAAGCAATCTCAAGCATTCAAGCATTTTACATCAGCAAGTCAAGCGCTATTCAAGAACTTTAAAGTAGTCATTGACATTACTTCAGACTTGCATCATTAAGAGTTAGGTAATTTGATAACACTTGCATGTTATTAGGCTATATTTCTCTTTCATTTTATTATCTTTCAAGGGTTTAATTACCAAAAGTGGGATTTGACCAAGGAAAACCCCTATTCACTAACCCCAAATTTCATTTTTCCCCTATTACATGTTTGTTTTCAGCTATTTGTATGTAGATTTGACAGGTTATTAGGTGTTGAAGATTTATTTCCAAGTCAACTAGGTGCTTCAAGTCAACTTGAGTCAAATTCAAGCTTGGAGAGAGTTATTTGTTTGTTTTCTATAGAACTAACTTTGGCAACCCGACAAGTAGACTTTTCTAGATCTGGTGTTGCAGAGTTGTCTCCTGATTTTTTAGAAATTTAGGAATTGATTGATTCTCCACTTGTGGTGAATGAGTCCCACTCTAGGATAGAAAATTTGAATTTTGTCAGATTCTGGATCCAGACAGATAAAAACTTGCTTCTAATAGTATTTCACCAAGAGGAGGATTGGTTTGCCACCCTGGGTGAACGAGTCCCACTGTGAAAATTTAGTCATTTCCATCAGCATTCAAAGCACTCCAAAAGCATCACAATTCACCTAGGTGCACTCAGATTCATCCATGTACTTTCTATTTTGCATTATTTCTCCATTTACATAGTTGTTTGCATATCACAATGTGTTTTCAAACAAAGTTGTAATTGCACTTTTGCATTCATTTTCAGTCATTCAGATTAGTCATTTGCATTTAGTTAAGTTCATTTACATTAAATAACATTACATACATTCTGATTTGAGTGAATCATTAGCATTTTTGGCCCTATCTCTCTCCTTTTAGGTGAAAAGCCCTAGAAGTTCAAGAGTAGTCCTTAGGGTCCCAAAAATCTATGTTTAAATTCTCAATTAACTTGATCTGAATTAACTCACATAGTTCATATTCTACATTTTCCTTGACCAATTGATATGCTACATAGATTTTTTCACCGAATACAAAATTGTCCTACTTGGAGTGATAAATCTTGTACCCATTAACCATTGAAGGAAATCTAACATCTAATTCAATAATGTCATAAATTGTTATAGATCTCTTGTCAAACACTAAACTGGTTGCATCTATGACTATTTGATTCTTCACAACTTTCAATGTCAGAAACCCACCGAATGAATTTAAACTAGTAACAATCCTTATAGCTTCCTTTGTGATCTTAAAAGGCTGACTTAACCACATAAACTTGGAATGAACTCAACTCAATATGTACTAAACCCATTCATTTTCTTCAAACACAAAAAAAATCACAATCTACATGAACTTCTCCACCAAAGTCTTAAATTTTGGTTTCACAAAAAAGTCTTCTCCCACAATGTGATTGGTGTACAAATCAAACAACTGGGAGCTTCCTAATTCTTCAACATTCACATGAATCTATGCCCTAATATCTTTAATATGAAAAATGCCATACGAAATGGAAGAAAATGAACTGAAAGGTTTTGTTTCGATTGATTTGAAGGGGTACCATTTGAATTTCAGGTGGGGCCTATCCTTGATATCAACTACCAACAGAGCAACCATTTCCAAAATTTTCAAGTTCATAAGTTTTCATATAAATACCTTTCGCCAAATTAGGGTTTGATTACTGAATTTCCTTCAAAGTGGTATCTTCACAAAATTTCACTGTATAGATCTCCAACCTTCTTCTTCTCAAGATGCAAGGTGACAAATGAGGGATATAAATGACTTTTTATCATTTGCAAGCCTAACTTTTTCATCGCAATAAATGATTTTTCCCTAGGTCTTTCAGATACCTTGTTTTCATAGACTATGAAAGAAAATTCTTCTATGGACCTTCAAGTTTGCATAAATTCTCTCTGCAAGACATTCCAAAATATCTACACATCACTAATGCAATCATTGCAATTTTCCACATTCTAGTACCAACTACTGACAAGGGGGTTAAAATATTTTCTTGAGAACTCTCCCTAGGCCAAAGGAATTACCAGAACTAGATTCTAGTGTGGAATCATTTTCTACAATAGGACTCTTCTTCACTCATGTATTCTTCATTTGCTTCTTGATCTCTTCTGTAGTAACTTTTCCTT
This sequence comes from Sequoia sempervirens, assembly GCA_007258455.2. Classification (NCBI taxonomy): domain Eukaryota; kingdom Viridiplantae; phylum Streptophyta; class Pinopsida; order Cupressales; family Cupressaceae; genus Sequoia; species Sequoia sempervirens. Next base: position 6,896 of record VDFB02388067.1, on the reverse strand, counting down.
TTCCCTTTTCAACCTTTTGCATGTTTTTCCCTTGATTTACTGGACCCTTTTTGCTTCTATAGAATCTAGCAATGTGATTGGATTTGTTGCAATTGTATCACACCAAATTTCTTTTTCCAAACCAATTGTTCCATTGATTTTCTCTTGATCTACACTAGTTGGAAATATGGCCAAATCTATTGCATGTATAACATCTAACATCTCTATTGAGAAAGTTGTTTGACATATTTCTACATTCATTTGACTTATGACCATACTTATTGCAATTGAAACACTGACTGGAGAATAATGGACCACTTGAATTCATTCTACTTCTACATTGAGTAGCCATATGACCAAATTTATTTTAAACAAAATAGGAACCATTGAATCTTTTAGCATTAGGTTGTCTTACTGGATACGTTCCAAAAAATTTCATCTAATTTCCTTGCCTAAATTTCCTTTTTCTAGATCTAGAACTTTCTCCTTTCTCATATCCAAGACCTCATTTGTCACTTCCAATCCTCTAACTTTTAATTAGTTCATCAATCTTGGTTGAGCTAATCTTGAACTTCTCCTTGAATTCATTTGCAATAGCAAGTTCATCTTTGAGATCAACAATTTGCTTTTCAAGCTCTTCTTCATTATTTTAGGATAGTTCCAATCAAAGCTCCAACTAATTGAATCCATCAGTAATTTGGCTGCATTCTTTAGATTTTTCTTTCAAGGACTGAGTAAGCTTCTCTTCATTCTTCTTTTTGTCTTAAATCTCCTTTTTCATCCTCATCACAATAGATTCCATCTCATGCTTCAGGACAACATTATCTCTGGTAAGCTTTTCACATTCCTATGTCTTTTCCTTCAAGGCTTGACTCAAGTGTTCACCTTCCATGCTCTTACTTTCTTTATGTTTAAGCTAATCACAAAGTTCCTTTCTCCTTTCCCTTGACTCATTGATTTTATCTTTCAAGATTGAATTAATTCCTTAGAATTCATGAGGCTTTCCTACAATTCCCAGACTTTAGATTTGGACTGATCGAGGTCATCTAGGGCCACCAAAAAAATTTATTGAATACTTCTTGAATCCATTGAATCTCTTTTCTAGATCTTACCCAAGATTTTAAACTTCTTCTGATGAACTAGGCTCTAATACCAATTGTTGTAATCAAGGAACACTGAGAGGGGGGGATGAATCAATGATATGTAATTTTTAACTTTATTAATCTCATCTTTAAAGCACTTATAACATTTAACCAAAATAAATATGCTTGAACATAAAAAAAGAAACCACAAAACCATAACACAAGGTTTTTTTACATGGAAACTCTATTAGGGGAAAAACCATGGTGGAGGTCAATCCACAATATGATATGAGTACTCAAATAAGTGTTTACAAAAGGAATGCACATGCATTCATGCACACTGCCTAGAGCTCACTGCTCAAATACAAAAGAAGTCTCATTGTCTTACAAAGCATTTGGAATACATCCACAAGATTTGAACTAAGAGAATAACATCTACTAATGCCTGATTACAGTTCTAGTTAAGAACATTAATCACTTTCTTGACCTTTTGTCTAATTTTTTTCTTCTTCTCTGTCTGCTTTAATTTGGATCGCAAATCCTTTATTGCACAAGTGAAACTTTACATAATCACTCTACAATCCTTCTAAATTTCACATCACACATCAACACACTTTGTACATACATTAAAATGATATAAATAATTACTTATATATATCCACAACTAATGATTTAATCAACCACATGTCGGCTTCAACAAAACATAAAATATTTACAAACTGTCAGCTCAATCCACAAATGATTTTCAATCCACGCCAACCAAAGTTGAACACAACATAATGAGTACCAAAACCAATATCCTCAAACACAAAAACACTTAAAAAATTACTCCTCAAATATCCACAACATCCTACATTCACTTAGTTGGCCTTCTCGCATTGTGAAACTAAAAATCAATCAACCAAATCTTCTAACTTGCACACAAATCGATATGAGCTCTAAGATTCAAAGATAACATAGATCATACATCAAAAAACCTTCCTTGAGATCCACAACTCAAAATGATAACAAAAAAATTTCATATGAATAGATGAACACAATTCTATAGGATGCTCTATTCTAGTTTGACAGATAATCACTGATCTTCAATCAAACTTCCAGTATGATCAAATGTTGATGTGTGGATCAAATCACTGACTAGGTTTGTCATCAATGACAACACCAAATGACATGTGCAGTGTCTATTTCCAATAGAAGAATCATCTATAGAACTCTTGACATCCTCATCTGAGGATTCAAGACATTCCAAACCTATAAGCTCTTGAATAGCAATATCATCATGGGGTACCTAAATTGAAGAATGGCATTCTGAATCATGACCATCAAGGAATGGTGGAGTGTCAAAATCTCCATATAACTCCCAAATCTTAGTCCAAAGGATGTGAGGACAATTACAATGATCAATGGATTTCAAAACATCATAATCAACTTGCATTGTAGTGATCTCTAACACAGTATATTTGTTGTAACTCCAAGCAAATTCTTGGATACCTTCACTTGGATGGGAAAATTTACCATATAGATGTGGCAATAATTCAAGTGATTGGAGATGGTTTATGATCCCATCTCAACATTTTTATAGTTTCCCTTATGCAACATAGTCAAAGAAGGAATATATGCAAACCCCATAATGTACTATGAAATTTCTCCAAAAATACAAAGATAATGACCTTCAATATGAAATAGAAACTTCCAAAAAAAGATATGCAACTAAAGTGATGCCACCCAAATCAAAAAATACTTCTTCAAATTTTAGGATGCCCAAGTAATTGAGCAAATGTGCCAAATTTGGAAAAAACCACTGCAAGAGCACCTGGAGTTAAAAACGAACAAAAGGAAAGGACTAATGAAAAAGGATATGCAATACTTTCTTGATGTTGTTGGAATCACTAAATTTTGATAATATGATGAGAAGATATTATCTTTTGAGTAAAAAATTAATGGTTTTAACTTTAGTTGACTAAAAATTTTAATGGCAACAAAATTCTACAAAAAGGATTGCACCATTAGAAATTAGGTTGAATCATCTTTCTGATGATATCTCGTTTGTCAAATTTTGACACCATGGTGAGAAGATATGGTGATTTGAAAAAAAAATCCCTATGAGGGCATACAGGCTTAATAGGTTCAAAATTATAGCACCTCGAGCTTAAAAAATTGGGCCCTTGGGGAATCATCCAATGAAGCTACACACACCTCAAAGGATCTTTTTCAAGAAGAAATTTACCTAGACAGAAAGTGTTGCAACTAGGGCATGCAAATTGAGATTATCTAATTGATCTAGAATATGTTTGCAAATGTACATATGCCTTGATTATATAGGCATGGTTGAGATACAAAATGCATTAAGATGTTTCCATGTTTCTAGATCAAACATCATGTGAAAACATGTAAACCCTGGCTAACTACCTAGGGAATGATAAAGTGATAGAGATTCTAGAAGGAATTTTATCTACTAAATACATGGAAAGGGTAATGACCCCATTGTTAATGCTTTTTTTCTAATAATGCAACCCAAGACTTAATTAATTAAATAAAATACCTAAGTTAAACTTATTCTAGTGTAATTAAATAATTAATTACACCAAAAACTACCTGTATAAGGTGAATGACAAAGTTTGATGAATACCTATGTCAGGTTATAGGAAGTACACATCTTGTATAAGACATAGTTTTGATTGTCCTATTGGTTTCATGTTTGATTAATTTTGACAACTTTCAAGATTTATTTGACTTAAAGACTTGTTGATTCAAGACTTGTGTGAGATTTTGATGTTTTTTTGTGTATAAGTTGATTATTTCTGTCTTATTTCAACTAACTTGATAAACCCTAAAGGACTGACCTAGGTGGCCTTGGGTTTCATCGATTGATGGTCTTGCCTATATTATACATGTAGATACCTTGTAGTTTGACATGACTTGACTTTTTTAATTGATAAATGACCATATCATGATTTGATATTTATTTGAAAAACCTAAAAAGGACTGACCTAACACCTTCGGGGTACATCAACAGATGGGCTTGCCTATATGAAGTCACAGAGTCAATGTAGTTCGATAAGACATGGATTGACGTGACTGGATTTGACTCTGTTTTTGGTATTTTTAAAAGTTATTTGGATGTTTTTTTTGTTTTGGGGATATTTGATATTTTTGTCTTCTTTTTGTCTTATGATTATTTTTTCATTTTGTCATTTAATGATTTTTTTCTTTTTGTCACTATTATTTTTTTGTATTTTTTTTCGTTTTATGATTTTTTTGTCTTTTCATCATATTATGATTTTTTTCTTTCTCTATATAGTGACCTCCAATAGCAAATATAGGATCTAGTGAAGACATAGGTCTAGTATTTTCTCCCAGCCAGATATAAGACTAATTTATTAGGGGTGGGATGGATAATGCATGAAGGGTGGATATGAAAGAGGTGTAGTGTCAATCATTCTAGGTTATGGAAGGATAACCGAGCATTATTATGGATGATTAGGAAAACAAGTGAAATGCGTATGTATTATGGGTGAAGTGGAAGGCCAAATAGAATGATGATAGATGAGGGAGTGAATATTGACTACACAAGGTGCATGTTTTCGAGGTTTTCACCATGGTGCTTATCTAAAGAACCACTGAAGTGATTTTCACTATTGGATGAATTATTTTATCTTTACTATTTTCATGATTTTCTAATTTTTTGGTGCTACCACTACACTGTTTGCTAGATTTTTAAATGTAATGATTTTTTAAATTTTTGTACCTTTTTTTTATTATTATGACAATTTCTCTAAAGCTAGGTGTATAATTTGTGCAAATGCAAATTGTTGACAGGTTTTGACAAGAGTTTCACTTTAGGAGATGAAATTTGATATTATTTTGATCCAAAGGTTGTCATGGAAATATAGGGACCTAGCCAATTCAACTCAAATTTTCTTGGCTTTTCTCTCTTTCCTTGATTCTTCAGATTCTCCATTAACACTTGGTCACCAATGAAAAAGTGTCAATTGAAAACCTTCTTATTATAGCTATGATTGAGATGATTCTTATAGGCTCGTAAATGGACCAATGCATTTTGTCTCTATTCATCTAGAAGTTCTAACTCATATAACCTTGATACACGATATTCTTTGTCATCGATCTTCCCTTGAATGGAGACTCTCATGGAATTCAATTTGAGATCAATAGGTAAGATGGTCTCAAAACCAAAGACAAGTGAATTTTGAGTGGTACTTGTAGGGCTACAAATGCTAGTGTGGTAGGCCCATAAGGTAGGGTTAAGCTAGAAATTCCAATCATGACCAATGTCATTAATAGTATTTTTAAGGATTATGACAATAATTTTGTTAGATGCCTCATCTTGGTCATTTCCTTTTGGATAATATGGAGTGGAGAAGTGGTGTTGGATATGGAACTTTTCACAAAGTTGGTGGACGTCTTGGTTCTTGAATGGGTCACCATTATTAGTGATGATGGATTAAGGCACGCCATACCAGAAAATAATGTAATTGAGAATGAATTTTGAGATTTTTTAGCTAGTGATATATGTCATGGGAATTGCTTCAATCCATTTGGTGAAGTATTCGGTCATGGTGATGATAAATTTGTGTCCATTAGATGATGTTGGGTGGATCTTACCAATGATGTCAAGTACCCATTGGGTGAAGGGCCATGATAATGTTATGGGATGCAATTCTTGTGTTGGTGCAAGTATCAAGTCCCCATGAATTTTACATTGTCGATATTTCTTGACAAAGAATTATGAATCTCATTTCATTGCCGGCCAGTAGTATACTGCTCTCACGATCTTCTTGGCTAGAGTTGGACCACTAGAATGGGCCCCACATATACCTTTGTGTACTTTGTGCAAAGTTGTTTGTGCTTCATCGATACCAAGACATCACAAGAGGAAATTTTCAAGGGCTCGTCTATAAAGGGTATCGTCGATGGTGGCATATTTGGAGGCCTTGCAAATAAAGGCCTTGCATTGGTTTTTATATAGGTCAATGGAAATGATTTGGTCATGAAGGTATTCATAATTGTCTTCGTACCATGGGGAATTAGGACCAACAAGTTCATATATCATCTTTGACTCGGGGATGTTGAAGGCAGGGATCAACAATTATTCTACCAAAAACTCAAATTGAGGCACATTGTTTGGGATATCCAAAAGAGACCCAATGGTTGCCATGGAATTTTCTTCTTTGTCCTAAATCTGAGGGACCTCATAAAAATGATGTTATCAAAGTATAATCTAAAACTATCCACCTTGCACTTATATAGAGTAATCTTTTCATTCTTAGTGTCATAATCATCATTGACTTGACAGATTAGTAGTTCAAAATCACCATACACTTGAAGGTTCTTTATTTTCCATTTGATTGCCATATGAAGTCCTATGAGAAGAGAATCATACTCTGTTATGTTATTTGTACATGAGAAGGAAATTCTAAATGATTTGGGTATGGTATCACCTTGAGGGGTGATAAATAATATTCCTACTCCTAAGCCATGATTTGTGTGAGACCCATCGAAATACAATTTCCATATTGTTTGGGTGTCTAAATTGAATATAACCTCATCTATAAAATCAAAGACTAGTGGATGATCGGCTTTGGTTGATGATTTTTCAAGTTGATCAGTGATGACCTATCCTTTTATTATTTTCTCTCGATGTGCTAAATATCATACTCACTAAGGATCATGACCTATTTATATAGTCATCCTATCAAGGTTGCCTTGTTGGGAAGGTATTTCAGTGGGTCTATCTTGGCGACAAGATTTTCTTGGTGATTGAACATATAGTTTTGAAGTCATTGAGTAGCTAAAACTACCACAAGACAATCACAT
>VDFB02388066.1:0-12351 GCA_007258455.2 Sequoia sempervirens | reverse complement strand
ATGTTCAGGTTTTCATGTTCTTGGCTGACATGATGGTTGTGGTGTGTTGTGGATCCTTAAAGATTCAAAATTGAATGTTTGGCATGCTTGAGGATATTGTTTTGGGTCACATCATGTTATTAGCCGACGGTGTTTGATCCACATGAAAATTTATTTGTAAAATTGGGTCGACATTGAAAATATGTTTTATATTTTTGGCCGACTAAGTTGTTGATGTAATTCCATGTTGTGGATATGTAAGAACAATTGTTTGAGCTAAGTTAGTGTGTGTGTAAGAGCATTTATATGCTAGAGAAAGTGTAGATGTGTGAATAGTGTCCAAATCATTCGATTGCAAAGAAGAGTGAGAAGAAGTTTGAGCGAAGTGTGAAGAAGGTTTTTTGTGCTTAACTAGAACTGTAATCAAGCTTGTGAAGAAGCTATTTCCTCAGTTCATACCCTACGGATCTAATTCATATTGTTGTGTATTGTTGGGTAGTGAGACCTCTTGTATTTGAGCACTGAGCTCTAGGCAGTGTGCCTAAATGCATGTGCATTCCCATTATTTCTCATTAACTTTTAATAGGGTATAATATTGTGGACTAACATCCACCATGGTTTTTCCCCTAACAGGGTTTCCGCGTAAAAAATCTTAGTGTTCTATGTGTTTATGATGTGTTGTTTGTTCATGGTTTACTATTCATTCATTAGATTTGAGATTAAGTTAAGTATAGTTTGAAAAATTTTAAATATTTTGTGACAAATGATTCACCCCCCACCCCCCTCTCAATTGTCTATCATTTTTTTGCCAACAGTATATAGTTGGGAATGTCATTCTTATAATTCTGATTTACTATTTTGTTTAATGGTAGTTTGGAATTGTTTTATAAACATATACTTATCTAAGGTGTTATTGGTAGAAATTATAAATGTAGATAAATGAAATTTTCTTGATGGAAGATTTGGAATTATATAATTAAAAATTGATTGAGTAATTAAATTGGTAGGGAAAAATAAATAGAGTGAGTGAATTATGTAAATCAATTCATCTTACATTTAGGTTACTGTTAGTTAGAGGGATTATAGCCAAATGTGAAAAAAGAAATAATATTATATTATTACTTTCTCTTTAATACAATAATTGTGTGTGTTATATTTTGATTGAATTTATTTATTTGAAGTAAACCATTATGCTATATTTTAACTAAGTTTATTATTTTGAAGTAATAAATGTCTATAGGTTGTTCAGTTGTAAATTAGTATGCTATTTGAAAATTGTATTCTTTTATATCTATATACTTATGTATGTATGTGTATGAGTAACTTTCTTATAATATTTGATTATTGCTTTATAGATAGCAGGCTGAATTGTTTTGTTCAAAATTAGGTGGTCTTCTTAATAGGAATATATTCATCTTTGTGACTTAGTGATTTTATTTAAACCACTTGGGGATTTCTATAGCGAAATTGATTTCTTTATATTCAATTAAGTTATTTATGTCAATCGTTTAATGAAGATAAATAAATTAGTTAGCTTATATTGGGGAATGAATGTTACCTTATGATATCTTTCGTTAAATTGGAATTGTTAAATTGTTGGGTATTGCTAAAAGAATAATATTAATATTAATATTTATATTGATAGTTTTAATTTTGAATTTAAAGATATATATATGTTTATTTATTTTAACATGTGGTTATTTCTCATAAAATTTATGGATTTAAGGAAATCTAACTTAAATTACTATATTTTATAGATTAAAGTTTTTCTGTGTTGATATAGATAAAATGTTTTAGTTAAAATAGGGAAATGATCTAAGTAATTAAATAGAATGTATGTGGTAAATAGATGGTAAAGGGTAGAGTTAATTAATTCGTGAATTATATTATCATGTAATGAATGCATGTTCTCACCTAGTTAGGTTATCTGTCATTATGGATATGGCGGGGGGTAAAAATGAGTGTTGTGAATATTTGGAAAGTACATTTAAATTAGTTTTAAATTATAAGTTATTTAAAGTTAAGTTTATTTACAAATTCCTTACTATTAGATTCTGATTTGCGTATAATTGTCTATGTTGGATTTAAATTAGATTTATTTAGGGTGGAGTCAACAAATGTAAATGTTATATTTTAATTAAATTTATTCAGTTTAAAAGTAAACAAATGTACATATTACATTTTAATTAAATTTATTATTTTGAAGTAACAAACATATAGGTTATATTTTAATTTTATTTATTTCGAGGTAATCAAATGTATAAGTTAGGGATTTTAAATTAAGAAAAATCCAAGGGGATACATATTCTAGGTTTTCATAGTTCTTATCTTTTTAAAGATATTATGATGGAAATGCATTTAATTATAGTCGATTATTTAATTATTTCTTACATTAGGATGATTGGATTATGTTTACGTTTATGTGAACGGATATTTATGGTTGACCTTGAACATGTTAGATAGTTATTTGTTTATTCTGAATACTCTTTGGAATTTATTCTTTACACATACTAGTGGTTCCATGTTGATCATATTTTTCTCTTGTTTTATTTCACTTTTGAGATAATTTTATGTCTAGACATGTTTTGGATATGTTGGGAACCCGTAATGCTTAAGTTACTTTTTTTGGATAGTCATGGGTGGTAGGTTGTTAGGCCTCCAGAGGCAATGGGAAACTCATTTTTTGTTGAATTTTCCCATGATTAAACCTCTATGTTCCATTGAACGTATTCCTATTTTGAGTTCTCATGGGTGTACTTTGTTCTATGATTTGTTTTTCCTTAGCTATGACTATGAGCAAGATGGTTCATGCCTCACATGTAGATTTTTTTCATGATTTTTATGTTTGGTACACCCCTTGTTATTGTGAGTTTTGTTTTGGAACTGTTGGGGAGGGTGGCTCTTCATGGGGGCCAACGCACAAAGGGGCTGTTAGGGTAACCCATGAAAGAGTTTCCTAAACAAGTGATAATGTAATTAATGAACTATTGGGTTTGGGTAGTTAAACATTAAACAAGATTAATTATGTGCCTCACCCATACCATTAGTGCTTTCACAAGTTAAGGATGGGATGAGAAAACCTGGTTGGTAAGATCATTTCCTTGTCCTCATGGAAGGTAAGTAGTCCCACATGAGTCACCCTATGGAGCGGTGCCTTGAGATAGGCAGTCAAGATAACCATAGATGGAGGTGGCACCTTGTGATAGGTTATCTAGATAATCCATGCAAGGCCATGTGATGACACTCTCCCACAATACCCATTTCTTGTCCCTTGCTTGGTTGCCCCTAGAAGTGTTGCTTGTATTTGTTTGATTTGGTTTTGGTTGGCATTGTGTAGCCTTGTTTGTTTGACCTTTGTTTGGATGTGGGTCCTTTCTTGTCATCTCCTAGCATGAGGGGAGGACCTTTGGTTCCACACGGTCTGGTGGAATGTGATATGCACCCCATTGGGTTCCTAGATTGTGTTTGTGAAATGGAAATAGATGGAAAGTTTCCAGAGCTTCCCTTGGTTGAAGACTGTTCCACATTTTGTACCTTATTATTCATTGATGTATCATTCTTGTACTCATTATACTCTTCCTTTTGATATAAGGGAAGCACTTTGTAATGTACTATTGTATCTATGATGTGTTGTATTTGTGGAAATATGCTCCACAATTGTATCATGGAACTATGAATTGAATCATAATAAAATGTTGTATCGTTTTCCTCTCTATTGCTCATGGATGGTTATATGTTATCATTATGTAATCTTGGGTTTCTTCTGCTTTTGTTTTGATAAAAGTTTAGAGTTTGTAATGACCATTTCGTGTACCCTAGAGGACGATGACTTTGTAAATACAAAATTTTTTTCATGTAGTGTATGTACATATTCATGCTTGCAATGTTTCACTTTAAAAAAAAAGTGTGGTGTTTTGTTGTCCTTTGGGGTTCACATGGTGGGCGCTACATGGTGCAGAGCAACTGTGTCATAAATTCTTCAAGAGACTAATATGTTAATTTTGTAATAATTCAAGTCAAAATGATGTTTGAATGCTTTGTAAAGGTTAATTTGAATGTAATCAAGTCATAAAAGAAGTCACTAGGAGGTGAAAATGCAAAAAAATGCAAATAATGCAATATTATTGTCAAAATGTGATTCTGTAAACGGGTATGTGCAAGTTCATGCAAAAACAGCCCTTAAGTGGCAAAAATCTGTGAAAAATCAAGTAGGCAACTTGACGAAATATTTGAATAAGTTATCTATATTATTTCAAAATATGTAAGAATAGAATTTGTAGAAAATTTAATGTAGTTTTAAATACTAGGTTTATTTAAAAATAAATAAAATCTATTTGGTGAAAATTTGAAATTTCAATGCAATAGTACTTAAATTTCAGGGAAAAAATAAGAAGTAGGTGTCCTGGTCTTTAACCACCCTAACCATAATAAATGATAATTTTTTTGTAGATTTATATATGAGTAGAGGACTCATGTCCTATGTGATGCATATATTTTGTAATTTTTTTCCAAGTAAATAATTAATTATGAATTTTTATTACAACTTTGAAAATATAAAACTCGGGTCTTCACCACCTTAACTTGGTCAAAATTCATGAAATTTAATTTTTCTTTTTTAATCCTATATTATGTGAAGCATAGAATGTGACAAATGTTTTGGATTCAAAAAATATGATACCGTTTGAAAGTTATAGATGTTTTCAATCAGCCTATGATCAGGACTTTAGTCATAATTCTAATAGAAAATGAATAATAATTATTTATTAAATTCAAATTAAATCATAATTTATATTTTTGGAAAGCTGAGAATATCCTCTAAAAACCTCTTTTCATTTCATTAATTTTGGGTGAAAAAAGTTGTCAGCCACATACCCTACAAATATTGCCACTTTTAGCACTCATGATCCCGCAGACATACCCAAACAAAAAGGCATAAATCAAGCATATTAGGAGATAAGAGGTAGTTTGAACTGAATGGGAGTTAGAAAGTTAGTTTCAAGGAGGGAAAAAACTATAAAAAGCATGCATAGGTGAGGAAGAGGTCAATCTTGGAATTCTTGTAACAAAATCTTGAATAAAAGCCCCTATTTTTCTGAGTTATCAACATTCTTTCTATTTTTCCTAACTTTTATTGCTAATTTAGTAATATCTAAGAGTTAGTTCTTGTGTAATCTCATTTGAGAAAGAGTAGTTTTCATTATCAAGGAGTCTGAAAGTTAGTTTTAAGCAGAAAAAGACTCAAAGGAAATCGTGTATCTCGGGTAGAGTTAGTTCACTGTGATTTTGAGAGTCACTAAAGAAGTTTTAATGCCCATCCCACTGATGTAAGCCTAGTAGAATGGTGGGATGCAATAAGTGGGGTGTTATTTTGTGTGATTTTTTTGTGTGTGAGTGCAGGGGAATAGGAATATGGAGTGGAGTTGTTACAAGGCCAAGAAAATTTGAGTATTCCATTCAAGAATGAAGGGTACAAGTAGGGTTTTGGAGAAATAATGAATGCATGTCTAGGGAAGTGATTCTACAAGCATTTTTAGACATAATGAAGCATGATCCAAGTGAAGGCTAGAGTATTGGAGGTTTGCAAGTGTCTTCTTTATGAAACTGTCACTGTTTTTGGTGATTTGTTGCCTACAAACAAGGGTTTGATAATATACTGCCAAATGGGTCTTTTAACTCCTAAAAATGGATAAATTGGGGGGTTTTTTAATATTTAATAAGACTTTTTTTGATGTTTTGAGTGATTTGGGATGGTTTTGAAGAGGTCTCCTTTGTAAATTAGACCTATTCTAGTAGCCTTGGACAACATATAGTTTGAGTTTTATTGGGTTCTTCAAAGAAAATCATTAGTAGTTCTTGTCATGTTAGTGTGGATAGAAAAATGGGTCTATAAATGTGTTATTGGTTCTTGGAGTTGCACTTGATTTGTGAGTTTACCCACTTTAGGGTATGGAGTCTTAATGAATAAATGGTGCTTTGTTTGCATAGAATGGGGAACCCTGATATAACAGTGATAATTATGTTTAAATCTCTAAGGAACTTGCTTACACAGTGATGTTGGAGTTATATCTATGCTTGGATGTTGGTGTAGGAGGCAGAGTCTAATATTATGGTGTTTGGATTTGTGAGTACAATGTGCCTTAATGGTGTTTGTGTGCAGAGACTTGTTAATCTACTAAAACAGCGATTTGTGCAAAACAGTGACAAAAGGGAATTGTTAGTAGTTGGAACTATTGCATTCATGTTGATAAAGATTTTTCAAATTTTGGAGGGTAGTGTATATTGTTTTGATCTTTTGGAATGGTGTGTCTAGGTGCCTTAATTGTAGGGTAAGTAGATATGATATGTATACACTGATATATTGAGTTGATTCAATCAAATTATGATGAGCCTTGTGTCTTGAAGGAATAGTAACTAGTTATTGACATTTTGATGATGCTTAAGAGGAAATGAATCTGATAAGGGATTTGGCATAAGTATTTTTTTTCCTTGAAAAATGAGTATAGTAGTGATTGCTTGAAGTACTATGTAATTGTTGAGTTTGAAAACCTGAAGAATGTTGAAAAGGTAGTGAAATGAGTTTGATTTTTATGAAGTTAAGTGAAAAGTTGATGATTATATATTTGATCTTCTCCTGATTCTATTTGGGATTGGAATCCCTTGAAGAAATAAGGTTGTTGTTAAGTGGTTTGGTATGATGCTCTGCACCATTACATCATTGGTATCAGAGCCAAGGTTTACAACTCTAGGTACTCTAGGTTAATTGTGCCCATTAGGCTACTTTGCGCTTAACTCTTGATCTCACATGTTCCCCCCTAATGTCATACAGGAGCATGCCTCGAGGTAGAGTTCATGGCCATACCAAAGGCCGAGGAGGTGGTGGTCGTAGATCCAACCATGAAAGTACTCTATCATAAAGTTCCCACGAATTAGAATGTGAGGAACAACATGGATCTCAAAATCATCTGGAAGGAGGAGGTCCAAATTTGGAACAACTGGGAATAGATGGAATGCAATTACGATTGTTTTTGGAGGAGATTATTGGTTTTCTAAGCCCTATGCTAGAATGGGAGCAACAAGTAGAGAGGGAAAGGGAGAGATCTCCGAGAAGGAGCATAGTAGCAGAGTAGGATTTTGTAGTAGTCGATCATATGAGGGATCTATTGAGAGATCATCCTCCCACTTTCGATGGTGGTGGCGGAGGGCTTGAGGTGGAAACATGGCTAATAGACTTGGATCATTGCTTTGCGATGCATCCTTACGGCAGCAATACTCATGCTAGGTGCGCCATTATGCACCTCAAAGGCTTCACATCTACATGGTGGTGACTAGAAGAACAGAAGCTACACCTGTACATCAACATGGTGACTTGGGAGTTGTTTTTGGAAAGATTTGGGGCCTGTTTCCTCTTAGACCATTGGAGATAGTATCAAGTAGATGAATTTCATGAGTTAAGACAAATGGAAATGTTAGATGATTAGTACGAGAGCCAATTTTATGAGCTCAAGTAGTATGCAGGAATTGACAATGATGAGGCGATGTTGGTCCAACATTTTGTCAAGGGATTAAATGCCCCAATCAGTGGAGGATTCTGGGTCTTCAAACCAAAGACAATGGAGGTAGCCATTGATAAGGCCCATCTTGTAGAGGAAAATTTGGCCATGGCATGGGGAGGTCACATAGGTGTGCATATTGGCAGTGCACCTGCATTTGGTTCTGGTTCACGAGGTGGGAAACCTCAAGTTGCAGGATCTTCTAGGAGTCATCAAATGCCTTCTAAGGGTGGACAGTAGAAGCAAAAATCGTAGCCTAAGCACAAAAATTATCAATCTTAGCAAAGCAGTAGAACTCAGTTCAAAAATAATTGGAGTTGGCAACGTAATCAGCGTAACCGTTTTGAGCAACCTACTCAGAGCTCACAGTCGGAGTAGTTATCAGCAGTCAAATGCACCATCAAGTGGCAGAGGTTTTGGTTGAGGTATAGGTTGTTTCTCCTATAGTCAATAGGGACATATTGCTAGAAAATGTCCACAAAAGAAGACTTCAGGGTTCAGTTAGAGGCCAACTGCTTCTGAGCCAACAATGGGCAATGTGGGTAGATCTCATTGAGTTTTTGTGATGGTTGACAACTGTCAAGCTAATCATCAGGACACTGTGGTTGAGACATTAGTTGTGCTACAAGGCTCTAGTATATCCATTCTCTTTGATTCTGGTGCATCAGATTTGTTTATTTCCCCTTCAGTAGTAGAGCATTGTAGACTGGTGGCAGCAAAGCAAGGAATTAAGTGGCAGGTCAAATTGGCCTCTAGGGCAAAGGTAGCAGTTGAACCATTTGTTCAGGGTTGTGTTTTGAAAATTGGGTCATTGGTGACTATAGTGGAACTTTGAATCCTACCTCTTGGTTCCTACGATGTCATTTTAGGTATGGATTGGTTGAATGCTCACTAAGCTATAATAGATTGTCATTGCAAGGTTGTGCGGTGTGTAGATGATTCAGGAAATGAAGTGGAGATCGTTGGAATATGGAGACCCATCTCATTGCGGATGATTTATGTTATGCAACTGAAGAGGTTTTTCTGTCAGGGTTGTCAGTTGTTTGTTGTGTCAGTCGATGACTTGGATTTGGGAGAGAATCAAGAGGTGTCATTGGATGACTACCCTCTCCTTAAGGAATTTGCAAAAAAAAATTGAGTGAAATTCTAGGAATGCCACCAAAGTGTGGCATTGACTTCAGGATTGATCTTGTACCTGGGGTTGAGCCTATATCTCGGGCTCCATATCGTATGACAACTCAGGAACTTCAGGAGCTCTATTTACAATTAGAGGAGCTTTTAGCAAAAGGGTTCATTCATCCTAGTGTTTCCCTATGGGGAGCACTAGTTATATTCGCAAAGAAGGATGGTTCCCTCTGTTTGTGCATCGACTACAAGAAGCTAAACAAGGTGATGGTGAAGAACCGATACCCTTTGTCGAGAATTGATGATCTATTCAATCAAATAAAAGTGGCTCAGGTATTTTCAAAGGTAGATCTTAAGTTGGGACACCATCAATTGTAGATAGTCAAAGTTGATATTCACAAAACAACATTTTACACTTGGTACAAGCATTATGAATTCACTGTTATGTCATTCGGGTTGACGAATGCACCATCAGTTTTCATGAGCCTGATGAATGGAGTCTTTTGAACCTACTTGGACAGATTTGTTCTATTGTTCCTCGATGATATCTTGATTTACTCAAAAACTATGGAAGAGCATGAGGAGAACTTGAGATAGGTGTTGCATTGCTTAAGAGATAATCAGTTGTATGCTAATTTGTTGAAGTGTGAATTCTATAATACTGAAGTGAAATACTTGGGTCACATCATCTTTGGTGAAGGTATTTCCATGGATCCTTCAAAAATTCAAGCTATCATTGATTGGCCTGCTCCCACAAATGTTCTTTAGATTTGTAGTTTTATGGGATTGGTGGGCTACTATCAGTGGTTTGTGCAGGGATTTTTGAGGATTGCACATCTTGTCACTACCCTTCAGAGGAAAGGGAAAAGGTTTGTTTGGTCAGAATAGTTCTAGTTAGCTTTTCAAATCCTTAAGGAAAAGCTAACCAGTGCACCGATCCTAGCAGTCCCTGATCCTACTAGGGAATTCATGGTGCACACAGATGCTTCCTTGGAAGGCTTAGGAGTCGTTTTGATGCAAGAAGGATGTGTGATTGCGTTTGAGTCCCACAAGCTCAAGGTTCAAGAGCTGAATTACCCTACACATGATTTGGAGTTAGCTGTTGTTGTTCATTCCCTTGTGAGATGGAGGCACTTTTTATTAGGGCATCGGTTTGAGCTTCATAGTGATCATCATAGCTTGCAGTATATCTTTACACAATCAAACTTGAATGCTAGGTAGAGGAGATGGATGGAGTTTCTTTGCGAATATGATTTTGAGGTTAAGTACATCCAGGGGAAGGAAAATGTCATGGTGAATGCTCTGAGTCAACGTAGGCATGAGCTATTTGTAGTAACTCTTGATGTGGATTTGAGGACCCAGATCCTTGCAGCACTTCCTACTGATAGCTGGTATCAAGAAGTGAAGGTAAAAATTGAGTCAAATAGGACTCTAGAGGGAAATTTTTATGGTTATGCATTGGAATTTTATGGGCTTTATGGTATTTAGGTCATATGTATGTACCTCATGTAGAGGGTCTTCGTACCCTAATCATGATAGAGGCAGGCTCCTTATTTTGCTCATCTAGGAGTCAAGAAGATGTATGTAGATCTTCGTTCATTATACTTTTGGGCTGGAATGAAGAGAGATATTGTGGAATTTGTGGCAAGATTTCTGGAATGTCAGAGAGTTAAGGCAAAACATAAGCATCCTGCAGGTCTTTTATAGCCTCATCTCGTTCCTGAATGGAAATGGGACATTAAATTGGTGGACTTATTATCGGTTTACCTATGTCTTCTTGTCAGCACGATGCTATCATGGTCACTATTGACAGATTGACCAAGGTGGCACACTTCTCTCCTATCGGATCTTCCTATACTACTTCCTCTGTAGCCATAATTTTTCATGGAGGACATTGTTCGACTACACAAAATTTCTTGAAGGATTATTTCTAACAGAGATCCAGTGTTCACTTCTACATTATGGACATCATGGCAGCGTTCCTTAGGAACCTAGCTGAACATTAGTTCTGCATACCATCCTGAAATAGATGGTCAGACCGAGAGGGTCAACCAGGGTCTTGAGGACATGCTTCATATGTACATGATGGATCAACAGTCACGTTGGGAGGACTATTTGCATCTAGTGGATTTTTCTTATGATATAATGGTTATCATAGCTTGATTGGCATGGCTCCCTATCAGGAATTATATGGTCATCCTTGTCAGACCCCTTTAAGTTGGGACTGTCTTGAGGACTGAGTTATGCTTGGACTCGAAATGCTTCAGGATATGGAGCAATGGGTTGCTTGCATCAGAGAGCACTTAGTAGCAGCCCAGGACAGACAAAATAAGTATGTTGATGCACATAGAGTCGACAGTCAATTTTTTGTTGGAGATTGGGTATTCTTGTGAGTGCATCCGTGAAAGAGTCCAATCCATTATGGGAAGGGCTTTAAGCTCGCGCCTCATTTTGTGGGACCATTTGACGTGTTGGAGAGGATTGGCCCTATAACTTATCGCCTAGCATTGTCACCTAGTCTATCGCATATTCACGATGTGTTTCATGTTTCTGTACTCGGGACCTATTATCTACATGTTTCTCAAGTGCTTGATTGGAATGCATTGTAGGTCGAGGATGGGTAGCTGGAACTCGAGCCAGTCACCGTGCTCCAGCACAGGAGACTCATTCTCAGGGGTAGAGAGATTGAGCAGGTGTGGGTCCAATGGGACCCTAATGATGAGTCATTAGTGACATGGGAGGATGCGTCCCACATTCCTGAGTCATTTCCTTTTTTGTTTTCTGGCTTCCAGGAGTAAGCCTAGTTCTAGGGTGAGAGGATGTAGTTCCTCCCATGTTACTGTAATCCTATGATATTTTTTGTGTGTGACTAACACCGTTTAGATACTGCTTATGTTTGATACATACTCAAGACTATATTGGTGACTATTTTATCATACTATTTGGTTGGTTGACGATTTTCCTTACTGGAATTGGTTGTCTATGACACTATTACTTTTGATATGTGGACATATGTGTTTGATGTTATGCTTATGCAGTTATTTACTTATCGTTTGATGATGATGTTGTTCAGAGTATGGTTATTGATTAAGGTTAGAGTGAGAGGGACGATGTTGCATCAATCATCCATGAGCACCCTTCCACACTGCAATTCTCTCTCATGGTGTGTATGGCATTGGATATATAGGTTGCTTCGACACTTGTTTTTATGCAAGGTTACAGGTACCCAAGCCTCGATTCCACCTGCACTCTCAGGACAGGGTGAGCCTCATAAATCCCAATGGGTATGAAGTTGAAAATGGATTTGACAAGAAAGCATCCTCGTCCGCGTCCGTCATCCTATCATTGTTTGTCATTGTCGTCCGACAATACCCCATCTTGTTTAGTATCATTTTGTTCATGACATTCATTTTAATTATTCATTTAACGTTGTTCTATTTGGTCATTTATGATAATTGGACCACTAATGTGTTTCAAGTATTGGGCATGGTCGTTGTTTATTTTCGTTTAGGCATTGTTTTGGTTTTCATGCTCATTTTGTTTTTTTTTAATATTGATTTAATTAAAGTAATAAATTTAAATTATTAAATTACTAAGAGAAGTCTAATAATTAAAATATTAAATTATTCTAAATTTATAACAATTTGATAGTTTATACTATTATTTTAATTTGTAATTATAAATAATGGTTATTTTT